>JAHDVE020010543.1:0-106584 GCA_022606495.2 Halesus radiatus | reverse complement strand
ATGTAGGTACCCGACCTGATTCAAATCTGGTCTCCTAATACTGCTAATTATGTTTCGATTTTCAATGTGATTTAGGAATCTTAGAGATCCCTATTAATTGTGTAAATTTATTAATTTCATTGATTACTACCATCCCATATTAATGGTATTGATATAGTTTTTATTACATATTGTTCAAATATTATAATAAGTGACCATCGAGATCGAGTTTGATATCGTATTATATTCGTGATAGTGATTATAATGTCATAATTAATTGAGTTACACAATACTATAGCGAGGAGAAAGAAATTTAGATATTACACGACCGGGAAACGAGAAAAGATTGATATGAATTGAATACGGAATAAAGAGAGATAATCTAATCAACCCGAACAACAGGAAGCGAATAATCTTTTAGGGAAAACCGGCGACTATATAGAGACTGTAGATGTCACTAATGTTGCCGTGCTTCGGGAGTTTGTGTTTCAGGTGTCGAAATAGTAAATCTTAGTGGCCAGTTTAGCAGATAAAAGCAGGTAGCTACATTGGTAATTTAAAGGCTATTTCGATATACCTACATAAAATACTAGAAGGAAATTTTTGATTAGTTTAGTTGAAAAGATTTGTTAAATATTCATGATGCTCGCCTAAATCCCAATAAGGAAGTTCACTGCAAAATATAATAAAAGGATTTAAAAATATATATTCATATAGATCAGCAAACGCCGATTCTGAATATATAACTTTTATTATGTATACATAGAATTTATAAATCTTTATTTAAAAGTAAATAAAAAATCGTCTCATCAAAACACCGTGTTATGTTTGTACCATTGCATTTGGAACATCTGACATCACGTCCGAATTCTGTTTTTGTATTAGTATGGAGATTTTTATTTTTCACTTTTGTTTTGTATTTTCATTGTACATTTTTTTTAGTTTTGGAGAAATTTAAACAGATTTTGGGTGACATTAAGCTATATAATTGTTGTTCAATATAAACAAAATACTAATTATCAGTGAAATAAATTAGAGTATTCATGAGCAAACCAATTTTCAGTACGGATATTATGATAATATTAATGCTCAATACTATTATTATTATTTATATTAAAGTTTCTAAAAGGGTACGTAATTATATTACATATGTTTAGTTATGGTTTACTTTGAATGGAACATAAAATTATGTACGGCAAAACTCATCGAAATTTGACATTCTAACCTCAAAACTGATCAAAACCGACCGGCTATTGATTTGGAGCGTTTTGGAGGATTTTGATACATTGAAAATTATTTTAACTATGAAAACTTACTTTAGAAAAAAAAAAACTAAATATACTGGTATTTAAGTTTGAATGTCAAATTGGAGTTCCTTATTACCTAAAAATGATAATATTCAATGTTACTTTAAAGTGATTTTATTCCATGAGATATATATACATACAAATAAACATGTTCACACGAGCATGTTCACACAATTATCTAAAAAAGACTTTACAAATTGACAGTGTAGATTATCTTTGTCATGCGAGATAGGAAGTAGGTACGTGAGATGGAATGTACAACGTAATATTACCCACGAGGTACGCTGATATTTAATGAAGTTACGTGCCAAGTAAATGCATGACTTACCTTACAAACACGATTCATATTATACTTTTTTCGTTGCATTGTGTGTGGAACGCAATACTTGTAGGCATTATATCGTATCAGTATCCGCTATCAATTTTCACATTACGTTCATATCCGAAATAGATCATTATGCATACCGCTTTCTCACTTACGGTTTCAAAATTGACCAGAGAGGGTGTGTTGTATACTGGTATATTCAAAATGATGGACTTAATTTCGTACCGAAATATTTCCTGATTTATACGTTATATGCGAATGATTTACATAGAAATTGAAAGAGGAGGTCCGAACGTTTCGAATTCCACCTAGATCGCTTATAGTTGCGCAAACGACCACTGGAGCATATTTCGCGTCAATTGTGGGTAAAATGCCTACTATGCAGCACAAGGTTTTTTGTGTATTAGTGTGTTCTGTAAAACCGAGTCGGCAATTGTAGTGGAATGTACCTTTCGTCTCCATTTTAACATTGAACCTCCTAATTAGAAACAGCATTTATCGTTGGTATAGCCAATTTGAGCAAACTGGATGTCTCTGTAAAGGAAAAAGCCCTGGCCGACTGCGTGTATCAGAGGAGAACATGCGAAACCCTGTACATATTATTGATAATAGGGATAATGATTATTTTTTTGTAGTTTGACTTATCTATCGATGGATTGAACCGGAGATGACTGGGTTGGTACCTGACGTCTTGGATCACTCGACCACTAAGAATGTCATTTAAAAAGCTTTTTAGCTCAATTAAAACAATAAAAGTGATAGAGGCAAAACAAAACAACAAAATAATAGTTTTTTAGCGTTTTGTCACTAGGTTGCTACTTTGAACTGGGCAACATAATATTCGGTGACGAGGATCTATGCAATGCCATTCATCTGATATTTTTCCATAACATGTTGATTTAAATTGTGGAGCCAGTCAACGAAGGCATCCGCAATTCGGGAAATTTTGTCAGTCTGAAAGAAGATAAGGAGAAGCGATGTGAAAGGTTTGGATATACCAGTGGCGTGCATTCCATAAACGCTGCAAAGCTGTGCATATCCCAAGAAACTATTATAAATATAAAATAAAAGTTGCGATTACGAATTTCTAATAATAATGTATTTTCCATGAATGTAGTAAGGAAATTCAATGCTTATTTATTCAGTGTGCCAAAACAATCAGCGGAAGATGATAATATAATAGTATTATTTATTGCACAATTCATACCCGAACTTGAAAAACTACACACAAACTACTTGAAAGGTAGTCTGCACCTTTTTGTAGGTTCTATGATAATTCAGCACACGTATGTATCGGCACACTTTTTAAAAGTAATATATGACTTTCATTAATAGTACGAAAAATAACTTGCCTGAAAACTTAATTTAACCCAACCTAATTAATCTTTTTTTTTATAAAAAAAAATGTTTATTTGGGTTGTAATAATAATAATAATTGATTGATTTGTATAGCGCTGTTTTTGTGAAAAATTACCTCAAGTTAGGTTAGATTAGGTTCTCGGATTTTTTTGGTACTTTTAATGACTTAATGTCACTAAAATGTCGTTAAAAAGTGTGCCGATTCATACGTGTGTTGAATTATCCTGTCACCGATCAAAATGACGGAAAATAATTAGGTCTCAATAGCTTAGTGATAGAGTATTGCCCTGGTAAGACATAGGCCCTGGGTTCGATCCCCTAATGCAACCGTTATCTTTTTTTTATTTTCTGTATTTAAATCGAAATCGATTTCATATTTCATTTGAGATTTGTTAATATTATCTTCAATGTTTTAATATAACAATGTATTCCCAATCTTCAAGAAGTTGTTCCAATAAATTGAATAGGAATTAAAGTTATTTATTGTCACGCTGGACATCTTTGTCTTCCTTTTAAAAAGAAAACCATGATTTTTAAAAATTTCAACATGCATAGACATAAATTTAACAAAGATTTGGACTACTTTTCATAGAAGATTAAGAAACATTACCAATAAGGAATTTCACATTTAAAAATGAACGCAATTTTGTTGTAACGTTTGATTCGATATCAACAGTAACAGTTATCAGTGAGACAGATCTTTCTACAGTTCTTTGCCTCCTCGGTCCATTACCAAAGTTCAATCACGTCGACACAATGGCTTGCGAAATCTCCAATAATAATAATACAAACGTGCTATAACTTATAACATAATGCGAGTGAGTTATTCGTGTCGAAACTGACGATGTCGGTAACAAAGATCTTAGATATTTCAGATCATACAGGGTACATGGTGCTTGATACGAAGTACTGAAGGACAACATTATCAAGAAAAAAAATTGGAACAGTAAAAGGGTTCGTCAGAAGGTACCTTACGCTTGACAATAATCTCTTTCCACGCGCAGAATGGGCGGGACTTTTTAGTATTTCGCTAGCTATTAGTACGCGTACAACTTTTGAACATGTAGCACTCAGAAAGTGAGGCAATCGGTGAATCATTATTTTTGGATTAATTTCAACTCCCAAAAAGGAAAAAAAATCTGTACAAGAAGAAAATTGTTGTTGATGATTTTCGTAAGGAGCAAATCACGCTGAGAAAAAATCCAACATGAAAAAAAGACCCTAGGTAGTCTTAAATGCCGATATCTGTACGCAAGGAAACTTTTTATAAAAGGTGTCAATTAAGACATCAAATGCTAATTGATAGAATAGATATAGATCTTCTTGGAGAGATTGGATTTTGGTATCTGTTTCTAAATAAAGAGCGAAAGGCGGTTCGTTGTATATTGGCATTGTTGTACGTATTTATTTACAAAAAAAATATTCATTAGGAATGATATTTTCGAAGAGTATGTAAAACGGGTTTTCCATGTGGTAGTCTCTTCGAGTAATAATAAGTAATTGTAATTATATTATTACTATAAGGGTAGTCCCTTTCCGCACCCTCCTTCGTTCCGGACGGCACTAGGGAATGTTTTTCTTGTTTATGGTCGAATTATGACAATATTGGAACCAATGCGGTGTCGAATTCCGTGATGAATCGACATCATTCTTTAGGTAATGGGTATTATAAATATCAACACCGCGGGTAATGAAATTAATTTTGACGGCCTCCGTGGTCGAGGGGTAAGGTTGAATGCGAGTGCGGAGGTCTCGGGTTCGGATCCTGGCGTGAGCAAGTTTATTGTAATAAAACTTAATTATTATCATTATAATTAAAAATTCTGTTACATCACAATTAATTCATAAAAAAATAATATATAGTTTACATGCTTTCATGAGCAGTAGATACTATTTTTATATCGCCATTCAGAATCGCAACGTTCCATTAAATGATTTTGGAGGTGTTTGGTGACTACATCTAAATAGGCAGGTATTTTTCCACCTTCTTCCCCATTTCCTTCCCCTCCCTATACCCTTCAGCCTCACAACACTGGTTCCAGACGATTGGGTGCCGTTCGGATTCTGGTGCTGTACTCACATAAAAAAAAATCTACCATCATTTAGCCGATTTAGGATATAGTATTCAATCAATTTTGTCTCACTTTACCCACTTCCGTAATTGTTTGGAATGTTAACACGTAGGTACTTTTTCTTTAATTGGGTCCATACATATTTTGAATCAATTTCCAGTCACCCTATATACAATGTACAAGGTACACGTGTCGCACACGTAGATATTGTAAAGTAAAAATAATTTGATAATGGATCTGTAATCTATTGCGCGATAAGTAAATTCCTGACAGAATATAACACGAAATACAATAATCATTGTTTTCGATCAAGTACCTACGTAGATTTTACCAATTAAAAATACTGTAAAAATTGATTAATTTTTTCTATTATTTACATTATTTTTTCCACGTTGAGTAAGTGTATGATAGTGGCGAAAATAATAACACAAATAAAATTAATAATTTCGTGATTATTATTAATTGAAGAAGAAGTACCTGCAAACAAGTACAAAAAAATATTTTGTTTGTATGAAAAAAAAATACAATACATATTTTAAACAGCCGAAGCTGAAAGACATGCTGGCTCCATTATAGGATCCACGAATTCACTAAGTTTGTTCTGATGTAATCGATAATTTTAATTACAAGGTGGGTATAAATAATATTGTAAGATCTCTAATTTAGTGGAGTTCTTGCTATGGGCGGGGTAGACTGCAGATGGTGGTGAGTGCATTGTGTTTGTAAATAAACAATGTTGAATTTCTCCGATGACCTTGATTGTATTTCCCACGCGCCTTGGAGATGGGTTTCCGCCTAGGAGGATATATGGATATAAATATTATGTAGTATCTACTGACCGACTTAACGATGAACTGATTGATAGTTAAGCCTTTAGCTATGTAGATTGACAAACAATAAATATAATTATGCCTTATTCCGGAAGGTATGCAGGGATACTGCAATGCAATGCGTTCTATAGATTACAATAAAAAGAAATAACAATACATGAACAAACAAAAACATAAAAATAGTAATTAAAGTAACTAATAAAACATAACAAAAGTAATGCCTTATTTCTTCAATTAATGTGAAATCAACGTGGCATCTTTTGCATTGTTCTTCCTTGATTTTGTTTAAATGCCTTTTTTTTCAAATACAAATATAGTAATTTTATTTATTTATTTTTATTATTATTTTTACATTATTACTCAATTATTTACTCATTTATCTCATAACGTATTGTTATTTGTTGTCGATTTTAATAACTCTTATGTCATTCTTTTTTTTTTCTTTTTGTTTGTATTTTTTAAATCCTAAGTAGGGAACCATTGATTTCGAAACATGTTGATATTTATTTATCAAATAGTGGTCTTTAAAAAATAACCCTTAATTATTTAATGTATTATTACATAATACTATTTTCATGTGAATTATACATCAGAGTTCCACCGCCCAGAGTCTGTACGTCGTTGACACCCCTAAATTGAGTGGTAAGTTGTGGGTTATGGAGATGAAATAATTGCAGACGGTAAAAAGAGAGGGAGAGGGGTATGCGGGACAGTATCTGGCTATTTGGATCTATCTTCTGAACGTAGACAAAGCCGTTTCAAACAACTTTTAAATTTTTAATTGGTTTTTCATCAGGAGTATCTTTTAAGTGAAAAAAAATACACCAGTATGTTTTTTTGCATAAAATTTTTCAGGAATGTTAAAAATCAATGAATATTCGGAGTGTTTGTAAAATTGATTTTCACATCTTCTGACGGCCTCCATGGTCGAGGGGTAAGGCTCTCGACTACGAATACGAAGGTCGCGGGTTCAAATCCCGGCGTACGCAAGTAAATTTTATTTAATTAATTTGTGCTGTTCCACAATTAATTAATTTAACAATAATATACAGTATATTTGCGCACGTTCCAGAGTGGAAGACACTCTCAATATCGTCCTGGTGAAAGACCACCATTCAGAATCGAATCATAAAAAACGTTTGCTTGAAATGGCTTTTAGCCGTATTTGGTGACCAGATCGGAATAGCCAGGTATTTCCCCACCTCCCTCTTCCCCATCTTCTTCCCCTCCATAATAATTTCAGCCTCACAACATTCCCAATTGAGAATGCCATAGTCTCCCTGGCTCCAGACGGTTAGGAGCAGTTGGGACTCTTGTGCAGTATTCATATAAAAAAAACCATATAAAATGATCATAGCGCGTGTCGAAATAATGTATAACTGATTGTACTTATTCGGGGCTTGGCCTGGGCCCAACCTATTGCCTCTTTGCTACGAAGTTACTGGTTTAAAGGTCTTGGAGTTCATAACCTTGACGTATATTTTAACTATGATATTTTTCAGCTAAAAATCTCTTATTCATCTGTTATATTGATTATTCTCGATGTTATGTATACGGAATGTTACCCGCTCTCAGAATTCATCGCTTAGTTTATATCAATAATAATCGAATTATTTTATGCATTAAATCGGGGGTTCTCAATTCATATTTTAGGGACAATAATTTTTTTCGGTGTACCAAAATAAATTCCTGGAAGAGAAAAATCATAAAAAAATGTTTAATATCATTCAATTTAAGAGAATTACATAGGTAAGAACCATAGTAAGCATTCCCATCACCATGATAACATTTCGTAACCACAACTGTTGAATATGTCGCAATATTGCGTTTTGCTGGAATGTTCAACAACAAAAGGCGTAAATGAATGATAATCCAAAAGCGAAATGATTATGGAATCGTCATTATCATCGGAATCGGAAATCTCCATAATCTGAGATGGAAAAGATGTTGCCCGTTACCTGTTACGAGATGCAAACGTAACGAATTTACGTTTCTAATTATCATTATCTTTGGAGATTTCGTAAACCCAATTTAACGTCTCAATTCTTAGTGCAACACCAGATGGTTAAGAGTTAATAGGAAGCAGCAAAGCGATAAAAACAAGTGTGAATAATCAAAAAAAAGTTAATTGATGGTAAACGATTTATAAAACAGTTTTTTTTTTAATTAGGTTCTGAGTTTTGTTTCCCTTGTAAGCAAGCTGTTATATATACGATCGTCCAACACCACTGATTTTATGTTGCGTTGGACAAGTCAAACCTTAGCATCGTATATGCCCTGGAGCTATCGACTACGTATTCTTCCTCGCCATTCTTCGATAGGCCTGGCTCATTTCCAGTGGTGTGCACAGAGTTTTTAATTAGGAAAAGTAGCGAATTAGTTGATAACAAAAAAATTACAACAGATGTAGCAAGTTTTCGCTAAGAATGGCAAAGTTGCTGGCTTTAGCCGATTTGGGATTACCTATCGTATAGAATATCCAAATAAACGCTTCATTTATGCGTAAAATTTTTATTAAATTTTCTTATCGTGATATAAATTACTTTAAAGCTACACTTTTTTTTTCTTTAAACTTTTATTCATACTCAATCATAATTAATAATATTAATATTAATAATAATATTTAATTATTATAATAATAATTACAAATCTCCATTTCATAACTTCTGTACACTTCTCCACATCATCTCTTTTAACAATTTCTTTATTTTTATTATTATTAGTCACATTTACATTCATTAGTTAAGAAGCATCCTCACCCCAGACAAAATTAATGAGATATTGTATGGACATACGTAATAGGTACTTTAACAATGTAAATTTTAGTATACCAACCTTATCATTCGTAATAAAATATACTGTGTTCGTATGTCTAAATAAATAAATAAATATTACAAGTCAATTACTGGATATATAAACATTCCATTTTTTTTTTGTAACCTACATAATGAGATAATTATTCCGTAAGTAAAGTTGTACTAATTAATTGAGGTACCAACAGATGGCACTGATTGCTACATTTGTGTTTTGTTAAAGGCACGGCCTTTTTCGGCACTAACACATGCGAGCCTTCCCTTGAATGCGCATTGCGCACACATTTACAATTTTAAGTAGAATACATTCAATTTCTTGATTTGTGACATGTGCGTCATTTTGCATGTTTAGTTCCTGCTTTTATCACGTTATAATGGGGCCGTCGGTGGACTTCAAGTGGCTTCACTTAGCGGAAGATCAAGGTAGATCCAAAAACGTTAGGGTATATCCAAAGAAAAAATTAGGTTCATTGAGGGTAATGAGTTATAGGGGTAACATCAATTTTTTGGCATAAACCACTAATTCATATATAAATATCAACATGTTTTGGAAGCAAAGATTCCCTCATTCCGCCTCGAAGGACCACGTTATAACTTCAATTGTATTCAGTAAAAACTCTTTTCGTTATCACACTATTTGAATTTATTGTATGTAGATCAAAATTCCGTATTTGTATACATATTTTATATACAAATTATTGGAGCCCTGTGCTCCTAGTATGGTGATCCACAACAGTATGCTGTGTATCCTGATGAGGGAAGCTTTGTTTCCGAAACATGTCGATATTTATATATTAAATAGTGTTTTATACAAAACATTTATTATTCATGTTTGGTGATCAAAAATTGAGTATTCTGGCTTTTCAAGCATCTCCCCCTGCTTCCGGAATATTGTGGTTTTAAATTGTTGAACGAGCAAACCAAAAATAACAAGTCCTATGGTTCTTCCATCAGTGGCAATAGCCAAGAACGAACCCACAGTGTCGCAAAGTAAATTCGTAATAAATTACGATTCTTTCGTAGTCTCGCTATAAAGACACCTCTTTTATAATCCAAGAGAATGCAGTTGGATACCTGTGGCCTGTTGACTGTGTTATTAGCTAAGTTCAGATTTTGTGAAATATTTCATTTCTTTGAAAAATTATTTTACGATACAATGTTTCTTTGGCATTATGATTCTGCAACTATTTATCGCTTTAACCACATAAATGGTATGAACAAATACAACGCATTGCCATTACAAAATATTTGTTCTTAAAATGATTTATTTTCATATCGTATATTTGTATTAAGTAATTATTCGAATAAAAAGTATTAAGTAATTATTCAAATAAAAATCATCAGAATACATTATGAATTCGCACTTCTTCGCATGGTGGATACTTTCAGTATTGCCCGGCCGCGGGCGAAATAATGAGTTCAGAATATAAATTAAATCAGCTTACATCAGTGTCGGTTTTCTCGAAAGGCCGATTGTGCAGAAAATTTTCCATTAAAATATGAGAACGTAAGACTAACTTGCATTTTAATATTAGCGCATTGTAAACCGTGCCCCATTAAAATTCTGCTTTTAAAATCCACGCGATCGAATACTACGGTCAAAGAGCAATGCGATATTTCCATAGGCACTGTGCTGAATGGATACCGCACACATGGCCTCACGGTCCCAAGCAAATACTTCAGACAAAAAACCAAAACAACACAATCCCCCTGATGGAGAAATTAAATAATCTAGGCCCATCGATATATCAATTGGTCGATGCCTAGGCTGAACCATGTTGAAGTTTGTGCACAGCGCTAACGAAAGAATGTTTAAGGACACGTAACCTCGGAAGTTTAACGAGTGTCACCGAGATGGCCCACTGTTAAATATTTTTATTTTACTTTCTATAACCAGTAGTAAATATTTAAACGTTTTTCTTTTCCTGTTCCCGCATTTCTCTAACCGTTTGCTTTTAGTGGCATTTGTAAATACTAGCAAAATGAACCGATTATAATGCATACTTTTGTTTTTGTATTCAAAATTCAATCCTTATTTTAGATAAGACGTTAAATTCCCAAGTTCAGAAAATTTTGACACGCTTTATTGTCCTAAGTCGCTAGTTATTATAGTATCCCTCCCACATACTTTATTTAAGTTATGTGACTGCCGCTGTATTCGACGATTCGCCGAGGGACAACGCATACATTTTGATGAAATATAATATGGTACCTTCTCGTGAATTTCTGATTGAACTCCCAGTTAAAAAGACCCGAAATCGCCACTGCTTATAATTACACATAGCCGTGGAATTATGTCGGTAAAAAATAATCTATTTTATATCTTTTACTCATTTTTCATTTTTCATTCGCTGATACTAGTACTACGCAATAATTGTTACACCCCACGTACACAAACGGCGGGTTCGTAACATTTGTCGAGTGTTAGTAAAAAAAAGTTATAGCTATGAATGCTCAAATTAGGTGTAAAACATAGCAATACCGATCCATAATAACAAATCATTCAATGACTGAATTATAAATTTAAACAAAATAACTTTGTATACATCACTTTATTAATATACAATATTACAACATGTTTCGTGAGCGATGCTCACATCTTCAGGTATCAATGTATACTGAAGTTAACAATTAAAATATAGAACAGTTAGATTTAAGTGGGGAGGGGTGGTAGGGGAAAGACAAGTAATTAGGGAATTACAATCAGGAAATTACAATAATTTGGAAATTACAAAGATTTAAGTGGGGAGGGGGGGGAGGGGAAAGACAAATAACTAGGAAATTACAATCGTTAAAGGAAGGTGACAAAGGTATAATTAAGAAATCGTCAAGTTGTTGGAATGGTCATTAGAGTAGGAAGGCCTGGTAAGTGGGAAAATATTTAATATAGGGTTACCAAAAAAGTTTTTTTGTTTGTTGATTATATCAATTTTTAAATTATCGCTTTTTCTAATTTCTAGTATTTCTAAATTATTAATTTGTGTTGTATTGTATCCCGTATGAAGTATTTTTAATCCTGTATCTATATCAAAAGTATGATCATTTTCTATTAAATGATCCGCAAATTCCGATTCACTGTTATTTTTTAATGCTCTAATATGTTCTTTAACTCTAATGTCGAAACTTCTGGTGGTTCTACCTATATAAAATGCATTACAGTCATGACAGTTGAGTTTATAAACTCCCGATTTTTTAATACTACCTTTGTCACCTTCCTTTAACGATTGTAATTTCCTAGTTATTTGTCTTTCCCCTACCACCCCTCCCCACTTAAATCTTTGTAATTTCCAAATTATTGTAATTTCCTGATTGTAATTCCCTAATTACTTGTCTTTCCCCTACCACCCCTCCCAACTTAAATCTAACTGATCTATATTTTAATTGTTAACTTCAGTATACATTGATACCTGAAGATGTGAGCATCATTCACGAAACATGTAGTAATATTGTATATTAATAAAGTGATGTATACAAAGTTATTTTGTTTTAATTAAAATACATAATGACATCACAAAGTGAAAACCTTCTAGAAGAAGAATTCTTCTTCGAAAAAAAAAAATATATATATATATAAATTTAATCAACACGAAACATAACACGCAGATGAACCATATCCGTAGTCACATATACAATCACTACCGTAGTCTACCAACAATTTCTTTAATATTTTGCGAAGCGTGATAACTTTAACGCCAACAATAAAAAAAATCTGGTTCGTACTTCGGTGTCCGGTGGATATTGCAATGGGGTCATCAAACTGCACGTATTCCTTCCTCCTTGATGCGGTGTAACCACGGCGTAACGGTACCTTTAGTAGATACTCCCTGCACTCGATGCTCTGCCAGTACTTGCACCTACCTGCCTGGTGTAGTCTGCGATACGATGCACTTACAGACGCTGACGGTGAATTATAATGTTATGCATTCCTCGTATAGGTGTGTGACCTTCGTATTAGAATGGGTTTTACGGCATCATGGGTTCTTCTTGTATTGTTTCGAAATAAAACAGTATTGAAATATATACACATTAATGTTTTTTTTTTAATTACAATTACACAGGTAGCACTGAGGGAAATAATTTCCCTCAAGGCCTTCTTTGGGGATGCTGTGTGGAGGGTCTTTTAGAGGATACTGAGGAGTGAATCAATGGTTTTTTTCAGATATTTTGGGGCTCACAACCAAATCCATAAAAAAGTGGTTTAAAACAAATTAACCGCTTAAAAATTAAAATTACGGCAGGCCACAGAGGAAATGGTTTTTACGGAAATGATATACTTGTTTAAGATCATTCATTGATGTCTTCGTTGCTAAATATGTCGAATTTTTTCGACAAATGCATTGAAATATAATGGTTCATACAAAGTATTCTATTTTATATGCTAAACTATCGGAAGATTGAAGGAACCGTAGTGCAGTCCAGATAGGTAATAACAAATTTAGGTATTGTGCTTTCATAGTAGAGAAGGAGAAGGAGAAGGAATTTAAAAAAAAATTTTAAAAAAAAAAAGATTTTTTTTTTTAAAATAGCAGCCAGATCAATGATGGCGAGTACAAAACTTTTCTCATCCATTAAAAAATCAATTAAATTCAATTTTTAATTATTAATTATTTTTATATAGATTTAAAAACCTCATTGTAATATTTATCATGGAAGGAAATAATATTAACATAACCCTAAATGAAAGATGAAACCGGAAAAAAAACAACAGAAAACAAAAAGATTTCAGTCGCATCTGGGACTCGAACCCAGGACCTCTGCCTATCCGGGGCAACCGCTTAACCAACTTAGGTAATGAGACCAGTTCAATTTATGTCATCTTCATCGATATCATATCTCAAATTCAAGATTTTTCAATATTATTTTCCATTTTTAATTTCATATTATTGGCAGCTATTTTTATGATGTTTACAAGTCCTTCACGAACACAATTGCAAACTAAATAATATCTCGGATTTATATTCGATTTTTATTTATATGAGACATCTATTGACTTTTTATAAAAGCTTAAAGAATATATTCAATTTTTAATTATTTTTATTGCTATTTAAAAACCTCATTGTAATATTTAATCATTGAAGAAAATAATATTAACATAACCTACATTAAATATGAAACCGGAAAAACACAACAAAAATAAAAAGATTTCAGTCGCATCTGGGACTCGAACCCAGGACCTCTGTCTATCCGGGGCAACCGCTCGATGATTAACCCTAAAATCAATTAACCCTATTTCATATCTAGATAATAGAGTTCCAAGACAATCCAACAACACACGTATGAATCGGCACACTCATCCGATCATCAAAAAAAACTCTCCCGAAAACCTAATCCGATCCGATTTTTTTATTTATTTGATTTTTTTCGATTTATATATATATATCTCCCGGTTAGTTTTTTTTCGTACTTCTATTTCCGATTCACATGTGTGTTGAATTATCTGGTCACCAGATAATAGGTAGGTACCTACTTACTTCCTTTTTTTTTAATTTTTGCTCTCTGGAAAATTCTATTGTGCTTTCCCAGAATCTCAGAAATCTCAACCCTTTAATTATCAACGTTACACGGACATAATACATCTGAATGCTTATTTCTATTGTATAATCTGTGTTACTGTATTAAGTGAAGATTATTTTTTTTACAATTTTTTTTTTTTAGTTTTGTACACGTTCTTGAGACAATATTTCAGATAAGAAAATACTGTTCGTATTGTTTGCAATAATGCGGTTTGATGCGGATAGAGTTTCCATCACTGGTGAAAGTAAAAAAAATCAGGTAGTATAATGTTCTAATGTGCATATGATATATGGTATTGGCACTTGTAATGTTGTTTATTGTTATAATCGCATAATAAAAATGTCAATTATATTACATGTCTTAGCGCAGAAACAAATTGGATTTCAATTAAAATAAAGCCAAAAAAGTTATTTTCACATAAATAAATTAATTAGCAATTTACATGGAAATAAATAAATTCAAAATCCATTTACCGTTACTAAGTTCCAACTTAGGTGCATATTACTTAGGCAGGCTACTATCTTTGTCAAAGTCGTCATGAATAAATTAATATATTGTCCTATCATTAATTAGCCTTTATTGTATTAGCGATTAGCCGCAGATTCACGTGGGTCGCCTTTATAGACGGTATCTAATATACATATTAAATTTACGGCTTTCGATACTCGTAGGCGAAGTGATATCTTGTATTTTACATTAATGGATTTTTTTATTATTATATAAATTCCAAGATGCGTCTAGGATTCAATTTATGTGTTTTCTTTTGATTGTTACTTTTTGTTTTATTTATTGATTTTTTTTTTCTTTTCTTTTTCAGGTAAGTTCGAGTTTCTAATAAAGACAATTAGATAGGATGCAAGTCGCCTGGCAACTGAGAGGGAATAACTTCAGATCCGATGTAAAAATCATCAAAAACGGGTGAGTTATAAACTATAAGTCATTGTAATAAGTGTTTTCGAGAAATCCAGTTTTAATTAATTATACATATTGTTAACTGATGGGAAAGTTAGGAGAGCATCACGATGGGCACCTGGTGTGAAGGAGGGGATGCTGAGAGGAGGGCCGTGGGCAAATGAGAGGCGGAGATAAGGGTATCGGTGCGACTTACCCGGTGATAGTGTTTTGGGCAGGTTCCGGCGTCGTCTGGACAATAGCTCAGGTTTCGGTACAGCATGAGGTTTCCTCTCTCTCAGGGTCATATGGGTCGACCGCGGTCTTATAATTGAAGGAGAGGCATTGTATTCTACTTTAAATGAAGATATGGCGTACTTTCAGTTCAGAGTTAATTGTGACGAGAACATAGACATACGGGTTATGTACAATTGTACGCCAAGTAGTTGGCACCTATTCTGTTCTAGAGTTATACTACTTCTCTCTCTCTCTGATGTAATTCTAGACCGGGCTAATTAATTATGACAAACACACAACTACAACACATAAAAGAGGGAAGGTTTGGACAGCTTACTTGAGGGTGTTGGTACCGCGACGCCATAGCCGGGGTTGCCTGCGTGGGCAGTGTACAAGGGGCACAGGCGTCGGACATCTTCACACTGAGTTTAATGGTTAATAACAGGTCACCGTCTTAGGTATTTTAAGGTAAAATGGGAACGATCCGCTAGGGGCCTCAGACCCTCATTAACCACGATTGATTAACCATGCTAGAAGGTGGGAAGTCACCGGATTGGTTGCCGAGCTGGCGGGCCGTTGTGATTGGCTGCCGGGCTCTTTCCTGTCACAAGAAGCTAGAAACACTCTAGGATCTTCCAATTATTACGTAACAATATTGAGTATCAAAACTATGTATTATTCTATGTTATGGAACTCGTGGTATTGCACTGATATAATGTATTTAAAAAAAAATTAAAAAAAACAATTGTAAAAATGTTTTTAATTTATTTAATTAACGGACAGCATCCAAAAATACAAACTGTGTAGTCTGCTAACTCAAGAAATACTATTATTGATTTATCTTTGAATTATACATGGATAGTTAGGAAAATGTTTACGGTTTCAGAAGACAAAAATGCTCAAAATGTAATCATTTAGATTGTATATGAAATACGTACTGGAATTTTAGGTAAAACGCTTAAAATAATTATCTCTACTGGTTTTCAAACTGTACCTATTTTTTTACACTTTTTAACATTTACAGTTTTAGGGTTGTAATTTGAAATCTTATACATTTTTCTAACTACTCGTATAGAATTTAAAGATAAATCATTTATAATATTGCTCGAGTTAACAAACGGCAAAGTTATGTTTTGTGTCATTTTTGAAAGATAGCCCTTAATAATAATAATAGTATTAGAATGATTTGTATGGTACCTTTTTTTGTGAAAAATCACCTCAAGGGCACCTTAATGAGATATCGGTAGAATGTTTCGGAACATTTCTATTGATGGAATGTTGTCAAAATGTAAAAAAAATAAAATTGTCTTGCTACATTGCAATTCAATGAGTTTAAAAACTCCTTTTTGGTTTTAGTAATTAGTACCTACATTATCAGTAGTTATGTTTGTTTGGATTTAGTTTAATTTTTTTTTTTCATAATTGTTTAAGAGTGAAAAATAATGAATAATTTAATGATAAAAAAGTCATTCGTTCAGATGGGCTCAGAATTAAATGTACGATTTCGTCGTAATAAATCGATTGTTAAAATTCTTAGACTGTTAAGATGTTTTGATTGAATAATTCAAATGCTTGAGCATGGTATACAACAAATATCGTGATAATAAAAAAAAATACAATCAAGTAACCTAGATTATTAACTCTATTCTGTTGCAACGACTGAATATCAAAATAAATTCTTGGCGACCATACTCGTATCTCACTTGTCATAAAAAAGTTCAATGATATTGATGTTTTTATTTCTTCAAAAGATTTTTTTATATATATAAATATTTTTTAATATTTTGTTTCTTATATGTTACATTGTAATTAATTTACAAAATACATTTACATTTCATAAAAAGGGTATTCTCGGTCGCGTATACCTTGAATGAGGAGTTCTTGTGTCTGATAAGGGAGCCACGATTCTTAATTTGGTCGTTACATAATATTTAATTTGCTTACATTTATAAAATGTTTGATGTAAATAAGTTTGTAGAGTCAAAATTACAATCACCACTTTATTAATATGATATTTGATGTGTTCATATTTATTAGTTTAATTAAAATTACTCTGTTAAAAACTACCATATTTATTATGTAAACATCTACATGTTTCAGGAGCAAAGCTCCCCTCGTCGGGATAAACAATATATGTTAAATACATTTTTATTAATTTAATTAACATTTTTAACTTATCGATAAGTTATTTTCACTGATGCATTAAGCGAGCAGGTGCACCGGGGACCATGTATCCTGCGCGACAAATAAAATCGTTGTAGCAATGTGAATGCTCCGTCATTTAGTGGCGCCATAAATTAGTATCTGATCTCCCGGATGTACTTGTGCACTTCGTATGTCTTTATTTTTTCCTCGCGACCGTAAAAACGAAAGTTCCCCACACGGCGCTTCAGCCCTGCAATAAAACACTTCTTCAACTGGCGCCAGCGAGTTTGTCAATCAAACTTTCCAAAATGTAAAAAAAATAAATACAATTCATCATAATTGTATGTTATGCTATCTTCTGAATGCTTTACTGATATAAAATATATAATATGTAGGTATCATTAAAGTGAATTTATTTTATTTAATTTAAATGACGACTAACATTTCTGAGTTAAAGCTAAACGAAACGTAATGCGCACTCACAGATGGCGCTATTTAAAATATTTTAAAAGAAAAAAAAACACTTTTAGAACCCAATGGTTTTAAATATTGAAATGAATTGTTTGTTGTCGGGTGTACACACGGAATATGGAATAAAATAAATTTTTACTGTAGATTTAGAGTCCCCAAGAAATTTATAAAAATACTATATATTATTGAAAAAATAGCATATCCAGCAGTTTTATAAGTTTCTTGAAGGACTTGCGGTTTAAACTTTCGATAACACATTATTTCATTTCATATTCCGTATGTACCCGTCAACAATCAATTCATCTCAATATTTAAAAGCATCAAGTGCTAAAATGTTTTTTTTTCTAAAATATTTGAATTAATATGTTTCGTTAAACCTTAAAAATAACCTGATAAGATTTGTATTTCTCATACTACTACCATTATTACTAGCCCAAAATGTTTTTTTTCTTTGGAATGATGGAGGCCAACAGATGATTCAACCTGCGACGCCAGGGTGGACACCGATGCCTGATTCACTCGGCTACTAACCAAGAAGAGTGGCGATTGTCAGGTTATATCAAAGATTATAGTTTAAAATATATTGTGTAAAATATAAATTTGTGTAGTGCTGATTTGGGACCGGGCTTGTTTCACTCTATTTTGAATATCTTTAGACTGGTGGACCGGTTCTAAACAGTGGAACGAAGTTTTGATAAAAATATAACAAATGTATTCGATAGCGAATTAACACTCTCAAAAAGCATTACGTTAAATTATTTGTGTGGGTGCATTGGAATATATAGTGGGGAAGAGAAACGAAGATAAGAGAATTTTATGTTTATTCCTGGTCATTTATCAGTCAGTGTCGTTTGTTTGTTTCAAATTTCAATCTTTAATCGAATCTTTAACCGCAAAATTTAATTGAAGAAGAAGCTGGGGACGCCCGAGGAAGACATGGCACGATCAAGTGAATCAAATACTTGAGTCGGGCCATGTCAGAAGTCGGAATAATAGAAGAGAATGTATGAGACGATGTATGAATGTGAAAGAAGCAAGAAGTGTATGCCAAAATCGAGTTGTTTGGTGGTCCGTCCTCTCTGCCTACCCCTGCGGGGAAACGGCGTGATGGGTAGTTAGTTAGTTAATATTATTTGTACTAAATTAATAAGAAATACTTTGTTTACATCACCGTTTTTAATAGTGTTGTAAATAAAGTAAAATTGTATACTGTGTATCCTGATGAGGAAAGCTTCGCTTTCGAAACACATTGATATTATATATCAGAATAGTGGTGTAAACAAAGGAATTCTTATTAATTTATTATTAATGACGCCATAAAATACCTATAAATCTCTTGAAGAAAATATTAAATGTTCTTAATATTTATTTGGCTATGGTCTTCACAAGCTTGATCAATCATAAACTGGAAATTAACGTAGAAAACCCTGCGTACTGTAATTCTTTTTTCGATTTTCAAACATATACGCTACGTTTTTGCTGCAAAATATCAAAAATGAATATAACATCACCTTTGTTGCAAAATACAACTGCTTTTCCCAAAGAGAACGCGAATTTGACCGAAAAGTAACACTACTTTTCCAAAACACCAACCGACATTTTTACGTCATTACGCATTACACATGCAGCAGACATTATTTATCTTCTTCTGGTGGGCTTTCCTATCGCAGTTTGGCTATCACATTCCGTAATCAATCAAGACAATCTTCATTCCGCAGCCTGCAGCCACAGTCTCATCTGTTTGTATTCTCAGTTTTCTGTAATAAGGCCGAAAAAATTAAACTTTTCGTCCTACGTGTTGTTAATGAAGTCTATTAATTCACTTTCCCTGCGACGGGAGCTACCTCCATCACCCGGTAGAGTTCATGCAAAATTGAACACAATATTTAAATATAAAACCCATCGAAATGCTCGGTCACTTTCTTTTTTATACAAAATGTCACATTCCTATCGTTTCTTACGAGAGCAGGAAAACCAGAAGACATAACCATAAATTCACAAACAACGCGAATGTAGGTTCCCGATGAATAAAAAGTAAATTATTCATACAATAAGACCACCGAATGAGCGTAAACAATGACCGAAAAATATTTGAATAAAATTAATTTAAATGCGCAAAAAACCGTGTTGACTTTGTCATAATGATGTTTTATGGAGTTCGGCAAAGGAATGATTAACTCTTTCAAATAGTAGAAGCTGGAGAACGTCATAATTGCCAACATATTGATCGATGTATTAAAATTGCAAAGAATCAACTTATAGGTATGTGAATAATCACAGTTCTTTTACATTCTGGAGTGATTTAAAAAAAACGAATGCACCTTGTATCTCAGTTTTAATAAAATGGACAAAAGACTCATTTGAGTTCAAAGCGAATCTTCAGAAATCACAAGAATATCATCTGTAAATCAGAAAACTGTTTGATCTCTGGTATGATGAAATTTGGCCATTTTTTTCAAACCCTAGAAAGTTTTCAAATATAAAACGACTATAATTTTGAAACTTCGTTGGCGAAACCGGATTGTATATAGTAACTAATAAAAATAAGGTTTCAGAAACAACCATCAGTACACAGGCAGGTACCAGGAAGGTTTTCTTCAAGGGGATGTGAAAAATTATGAATGCTAAGAACCATTTCACGAATTTCTACAATAAATGAATTAAAAATACACTTTTTTTTCACCACTTTATAAATATATGTAGATATCTACTTGTTTCGAATGCGATGCTTTCTTCGTCAGGAATATACGAATACTTAATTTTTTTTCCTGATGAAGTAAGGATCGCTTTCGAAATATGTAGATATCTATGCATATTTATAAAGTGGTGAAAACAAAGTGTATTTTTAATACATTTATTAACAACGATGCCACAAAGTGAATACCAATCGTTTGAAGAAATTTAGAATTTCAACAAATTTAAAAGCCTTGAGGATTTCTAAGTAAAAAATTCAAGTAAAACAGATACGGCAAAAAAGGACAAACTTTTGATAATATACAATGAGAAGAAAGGAAGCACATTTTCTAGTTTTGCGCAGTTCATCTGAGGTATTTATTTATTTTTATACAGTATTTCTCACATACGATTCTTAAAAAAATATCTACGAATACGTATAAGATTCTCATTAAATTATTAATGTGAAATTGTTATCTAATTTCTTCACTTATTCAGATTTCACGACTTTAATTACTGCAAAATTCTAAATTAATAACCAATACTGATATGCTTTCAAGCATATTTTAATGTTTCGTAAAAGATATATACTTTTCGCCTCCAATAATTTCTGCATAAAAATTTCATATACCGGTCAATACTCCGGACTGAATGTCAGCAGAATTTCAAGTAGGAGGAAGGTCGTTAGGAGCATCGCTGCTTTATTACCATCTGTCGGACATAGCGCCAAATATCACTGGAATTAGTTACGTAATAAAATAGCGGAACTGAAAACATTATGTAACAATTTTTTGTGACCGAAATGTCCCGTTATGTGTTATGTCACAGATTGTTACGGTTCATAAACAAATATTATTAGTTTTTTTTCCAAGATGTCATCAGAGGATGAAGCTGCTAATTTGTGTAAATTAGTTTGATTAAGTAAATTTTTTCTTCAATAAACGCAAATACACTTTGTGGCATAATTTTTTTTTTTCAATTAATGCATGAATGCTTTTTGGTATCATTATTTTTTTCAGTTAACGCAGATATGCTTTGTAGCAACATTCATTTTTAAAATTAAATAGATAAAAACTTTTTCGATGCGATGATATTTTGCAACAACGGTGATATTATATTAACTTTTTTCGTATATTGCATAAAGGCAGATCGCCGTTTTGGTTTTTGTTTTTGTTTACAAACAAAAACCTTTTTACGTCTGTTCAAGCTTGTCTAAACCGTGGTTAAATAAATGTTTAGTAGGCAAGTATAATCTAAATATCTTATTTTAAAATTTCAGAAAATCGCGTGAAAAATACGAAAATTGTCGTTATTATCCCGAAAATAAAATTATATATTATTCTGATAAAAATGGAAAATTCGCGTTTTTCGCACAGAAATGACGAATTTCGCGTAAAAATTCGCGTTAGCGAAAAAGTGAAATGTTCGTGTCCTTATCTATTACGTATCATATATTTTTGTTGCTTTGAATTTGGTTCGAAAAATAATGTTGAAAACAGTCTATTATTGGGTGAGCAATACTTCCCAGTTTCGACCGAAAAGTACACATTTTTCCGAAATTTTACTGAAAAATTTAATAAATAACAGATGTTTCAAAGCTATATAGAGCTCATGATGATAGTGAAGTCTGAAAATATATTTGTTGGGCAACAAGTTGCAAACACAGAAAACTGTACAATTTTCATTACACCAGTATTCACCTTTACTTGAAAAATTAGTAATACATATTTTGTTTGAAATTTTTATTTATTCATATTTAAGAATTCATTTTTAGGAAATATGTTTAATAGTAGTATTGAATCTCTTTTACAATACTGCACTAACTATATTGATCGTTGAAGAAAGATAAGTTTACGGTACCTACACAATGAATTACGAACATTTTAGAGAGATAAATGCAGGTTCGAATTAACAAGAATGATAAATAGGTTTGGTGCCTCTCCACGCGTTCATGATTTTTTCTAGCGATTAGAAATAATATTTATTAAAGAGTATTTCATATTATTCTAGAAATTACAATTATAACTTCAATAATGTATCAGGTAGTCAATATTGTTTAGAACCACTGAGCAAATAATACATAGAGATGCCCTAACACTCAAGGGAAAGAAACCAAAAAAGGAGGGTGCGGGGAGAGCTAGTCGTGCAATTTAAATAAAACAGCAACTAAGTAAAAAGTTTCGACTTGTTTGCAAAATGCGAATATTTTGTTAGAGTATTTGGTTTGACTCTTTTTAAAAATTCTTTGTAATTTGCTTACCGCATTCGAAATCACGCCATACAAACGTGGACGGCAGTGAACTAGGCTGGTGCCAAAATGGATGTCACACGACCTTTGCCTCCAATCGTCGAAAATAGTAGTTAGGGTCATTCTATTAATTCTGTCGTCAGGGCTTAGAACTGATTGATTGTAAATTAGTTAATTAATTTTTTTAAATTAGCCAATCGTTAAAATGATACATTTTAAAAAATACATTGTGCAATAGTGCAATTTCTAAGTTACTTAGTTGTAATTATAATTTTCAATCAATCTTGTTAACCTAGAAAAAAAAATGAAAAACGGGATAACTTAAACCTTATCAACACACGAAGCAAGCAATACCTTCGTCCACCTGCCCCCACCTGGCTACCGCACAGGTGTTCCCCCGTCCATCTAACACCGAACACCGACCACCGTACCGCGAGCGACTGACAACTCACCTCGGCGCGCCAGTCCGATAGCGAAGCGCGAGGAGACCCTACGTTCACGCGCGTCACGTCACGCCAGTTCAAGTCGCGCCGCGAATAGTGCCAAAGTTCGCAACCCAAGTTTAAGTTTGTAATCGAATCGACGCCGATCGATATTTAAAAAAAATATATATGAACCAATTGTGAAAACTTATCGAAGTGCGTTTTGGATTATTTTTTGTAACAGGAGATCATCGCAATGTAATACAAATTTTTAAATTATTAAATTAATTTAATAAAGCGGTACCTATTACGCTATGGAAGGGTTGTAAAAACTTGCTTATAGGATTTGTTAATTATTTCTGTGTTAGGTTCATTGCATATTTTTTAAAAAATTTTAAGTTCATGTGACAGCTATTACGCCTTGGAATGGTCCTAAATACTTTTCAGGGTTAGTTTTGTTTTTTTTTTTTTTAATAAATATTCCGGTATATACGGCCTTCGTAGTGCAGTGGTCCACGCGTTTAACTTTCAGTTGTGGGGTTACGGGTTCGATTTCCGCCGCATGCAAATTAAATGCATGTTAATGTAAGATTAAAAACTAATGCTTAGATGATTTGGGCATGTAAAGCGAACGAACGATGAAGGGAGTGTAGGGAGAATATATGACGCGAATTCGAATGGAAGAAGAAGCCGGGGACGCCCGAGGAAGGCATGATCAAGTGAATCAAATATTTTGGGCCATGTCCGAAGTCGGAGTTTTATGAGGATTAACGTAACGGCTTATAAAATTATACAGTCCATACCTCCTGGAATGCCATAAGCTGTCTGTATCCAAACAACTACTGTCAGGGGCGGCACCGCGATCTGATATGCATATCACATGGTAGAACAGACGTGTTAGCTCAGCACATCATGAAAAGGGGTATGGTGCTGCTAAATAACTTCTCTCTTGATATTTTCAACACAAACCTTGAAGGTTTCAAGCGATATCCATAAAAAAATTGTCGTTCCGTATAATTTAATACACATTATTGTTTTGTTCATGTGCATAGTAAATGGATATTATACACAGTAAAAAATAGTTTTATTAAAAAAAATATTTATTTATTTCTTGTTTCGAATCTTTCTTCGGGGTAATATAGAATGCATCTAATATATTTTCTTTTGCCTGTATTGCCTTTCAGAGTTGTAGATACTCTCAGTATCGCCCTGGTGAAAGATCACCATTCATAATCGTAACGTTGCTAGAAATCTATTTGGCTTAGTTAGTTGACCAGATCTGAATAGCCAAGTACTACTCAATCTCACTCAACATAAATTCTTTCCCTTCTCCACTCCCTTCGGTCTCACAACATGGGGATGCAATAGTCCCATTGGTTTCGACAGTCGGGAGCAATTACGATTCGTGTGGTAAAAAAAAAAAATCTGTATGAATTAATCATTATTAATTGATGGATCCTTGTTGTTATATCGAAGCGATAACCAGTTCTGTGAAAATTACTAAAATGATTATCAAATAAAAGTGTGGATAATATGGCCATGAACTTTTACTGTTAAAAATATTAACAAAAGGAAAACGTTGATATTATGTCAGTTAGCCAAAATATCTGCGAAAATATTAAAAAAAAATACCTGTTCACATTTCCGTTAATCTTCTTTTCTTCTTCTTCTATCTATCTTCTATCTCTATTATATGAAGAAGAATATCCCCGGCAGGCGGGGTATGTTTGTTTTGTACACAAAAACAGTTTTATTTCCAGCATGATGAAATTTTGCTCACTTAACCTTCAAAATAAGAGATAGGTCACTGTCCACATTAGTTTTCGAAAAAACACCCCTCTCCCCTTTCCTACCCTTTAAAGCGTAAGTTTGGTACTTCTTGATGAAATTTTGCACGTTTGACGTTCAAAATAAGAGGAAAATTACTGGGTAGGGGTAACATAACCAATCATAACGCCGGATACTTCAGCTTGTCTATGATAAAAATAGCATTCTCGGATTACAACATGAAAAGGCAGACCCAAGACACATTGTTGCACTGTGTAATTAAGTAGATAGCTTGGATACTTATTAACGTTTTTTGTGGAATTCTTTATACGTTACTTTTGCACTACAACCGTTTAAAGCACCACCTTTAAGCTTATATCGCGACCTTCAGCCGTTGGCAATTTACATATGTACCATATACAAAAAAACTAACCTTTTGGTGCATTTCATCTCTTGCGAACGCGGTGTTACAGAATAATTAAACATTCGTTTTTTTTTGTTATTATGTAGATAAATTAAACGTATTTTTAGATATCTTGTCTCCATACACATAGCGAAATGCAAACGAGTTGTGTTTTTTTTGCACCTCGCTCTGATTTTGCGTCTATTACTTAAATTCTGAAATTTTCATACTTTTGTAAGAGAAATCCACGATGTTGACATTCAAACATTACGTGCTATAAAATTGTGGAATTCTAACCCTTTTTCATCTCATTTCGAAGTTGGTTCCAGGCATAAATTGCTCTTAAAAAATCCGTTACTCAAAATCACTCCGGAATGTGCTGCAAGTATACTATATTTTATTTAATATGAATTAAATGTGAAATAAAATGCCGGGATCTGATTCCGCGACGTCCAGATTAATTACCCCTCGAGTGCGGAGACCGTTGTACTTTTTTAAATACCGGTATTCTTCCATCGTTTTTGTTTTTTTTTGAAAGATTAAGAAAGAGACGCTTAGATGATTTGAGCATGTAGAGTGGATGCATGAAGAATGTAGTAAAAGGATAATATATGACGTGAATGTGAATGGAAGAAGCCCGGACGTCCTTGGAAGACATTGCACGATCAAGTGAACCAAAAAAATGAGTCGGGCCCTGTTAAGAGGAACGGCTGCGCGGCCTGTTTATACAAAACTTAATTTTGGATTTGCTGTCAAAATACTCACCTATCACCTTTTTTAAAATATTTTTATTTACATAATCATATTTACATAGCAAATATAGTAATAAAAAATAATAAAAAACAAAATGATAAACTCGCAAATAATTTGCCTCTAAAATAATGAAAATTGATTTCTTTTCGTGGCATATACTCCATAATTTAAAAAAAATATATAAATATAATACTTCTCATAGTACTAGATATTTACTAAACCTTTAATAAAAAAATAAAAAATCATTCACTTTGGATGGGTATTTTTGCCTCAAATTCAAAATTAAGTTATGTATGAAACAGGTAACGCAACCGTTCCTCTTAGGAGTTACAATAACAGAAGATGTTGTATGATTCAATGTATGAAAGTGAATGAAGCAAGGAGTGTGTGCCATGTCCGAGTTGTTTGGCATTCCATCCTCTCTGCCTGCATGATGGTGAGTTAGTCAGTTAGATAGTTTCTCTTTTTCTTCCTCTGATTTCCTTTGCGCAATATTCAACAATATAGAGTAGTCACGGGCGTCACAAATAAAAAAAACTTAATTTACCATAAGCCACGCAATATAATGGTAAAAAAGAAATAATTAAATCTCTCAAAGAAATGTGATCCATATGACTACTATACAACTGTACCAAATTATTGAAAAATATCAATCTCTTTCACACAAGACGTAACGTATATTGCATACCAATGGATCCTTACAATATCAAAAATCTCTTTGATCCAATTGAATATTACAAGCCGGATAAAGCTGAAATTGAAATTAAAGTAAAAGACAAACAAAAAGCTAAACAATGGAACCTCCAACAATATATTTTATGGGAACACATTAGCGAAAGAAAAGCATTTGGCGAAAGTGGTTTGTCATTGTGACAATCAATGTAGATAGATGATAAATCAAGGCTGTATTTCTATACCTCGCTCAATTGATTATTTTATTTATGCAACAACAGAAATTGCTTCAACTATTCAGAGGTTTTTTGCAGTTGAATTCAATACCGACTATCTTGGCTTAGAACGGAATGTCGGTTTTTTTTATAAATTTATTTTACTACCATTTCTGAGATAATTTTATGCACAACTTGTATCGAATGCAAGACTTCCTGATAGGTACAATGAGATAGGACACGATTATAATATGTCATGTAATTATTATGGTAATTGAAGATAATATTAACAATTCTCAAAATGAAACATGAAACAGAAAAGAAAAAGATAACGGTAGCCATTACTCTAACCCAGGACCTCGTGGTCTATCTGGGACCTTGTTCAGGGTCTCTACCATTGCTACCGTTATATTTATTGTATAAGCTTCAATAGGTTATTCCAAAATTGAATAATTGTTGTAGAACTAAAAGATAAATGTTTTTCTACGAGTACATTACTTAATTAATGGCACTTTTCAGATTAGTACTCAGCTTTGGACTGAAGATCCGAGATACATGAAGAAAAAGTAGTGACAATGTGGAAAATCAATACGTTATAGATTCAGGATAGTTTCCAATCTTCGAAAGTGGACGTCAGTCTAGTTGAAATTCTGCGTTTGTTTTTCCGGAATATTAATGGAAGATTCTCAGAATTCGTCATTGATCGCTTCAGTATTGGCGTTAAATGCCTCCTGAATATTTGTTTAGAATTGATTGAAATTTTTATTCGTTGTAGAAAATAATATTAACATAACCCAAATTAAATATGAAAACGGAAAAAATGACAGAAAATAAATGATTTCAGTCGCATCTGGGACTCGAACCCAGGTCCTCTGCCTATCCAGGGCAACCGCTTAACCAATTCAGCTAATGAGACCAGTTCAATTTATGCCATCTTCATCGATATCATATCTCAAATTCAAGATTTATAAATATTATTCTCCATTTTGGGACTGGAATATTTATAAAATGACCTTACAAAGCGTAAGAAGCTTTTAATAGATATTAACACTATTATTTATTAATTGATAAACTAAAGTTCTTAAAAACTTAAGACAAGATTTTTGTGCATAGCGCAAAGGGTAACAATTATTATTTTTATAAACAATAATTATTAATCTAAAACACTCATCCAAATTGAAAAAAACCTTCCGAGCAAAGATAAATGTCGCCGGCAGGACTCGAACCCGCACCCTTCTAATGTCCGGTTAGATGCTCTACCGTTGAGCTACGTCGGCTTATCGCAAACCCGCCAAGTTAATCAATATATACTAGTGTTCCATTTTAATAATTACTGTTTTTATTATATTTTCACCTGTAAACAACATTATTATTTATTTTTACATTTTTAGTTATTACAGTGTTGCGAGCTGTGGACGCATTTGCGCACCGATGTGTGAATTTTTAAAACTTTTCTATATAATGACTTTAGGTAAACACTAACCGGCTGGCCTAGCTAAGCAATTTACGGCTGCATTTCTTCTATTTATGAATACAGTTGTAACAGTTTCGCAGATTTTGGGATAACCCATTTTAAAAAAGTGTTACAACGCTTCCAATAAATCCACGGGAAATGATTCCAATAGAGAACAATTCGCTTGAGAATTCCTTAATAATATTAGTTTAAAACAGCTCCCCACGATACGCTACTAAACTGCTATACCGTCGTTAACCGCTACAAAGAAACTCTTTCGCCGCAACCTCCCAAAAAAAAATTACAAAAGTATTTTATTACCTTATTTTTAAACAGATTCGAATAACCGTTTAAAAAGTAACGTATTTTGAAAAAAAAAACTGAAACGCCCACCTCTAGTGAAAACCCCCTATTTTTTTGTTGTTGCAATTTCGTGCTTAGTGACACGGTCTCCGGTGTGCGAATTGTTTTTTGAAAATACATCGTAATAAAACTGATTGTACCATATATTCGTATTTATTGTTATTCGCTCAGATTTATTGAATTTCTATTCTTTCTGAATCGCACATAGCTATTGTGCATAAATTATCCACGCACCGTTTTCGCTTTCATCTCGGACCAATTTGTATTGAACGATTTATCTCGTAATTTATAGAGCTTGCTCAGGTTACGTGATCGTTGTATGACCGGAATTATCGTTTGTATGTATCCGCTAAGACACTGAAATCGACACATTAGCGTTTCTCAATAACATTATAATATCGATGGCTTAAAGCCAAAATATTATGCGACAAACGAAGATGAAAATGTTAACATCTTTGAAAAATTGATTAGAACGCGTTGAAAATTTAACCATTTTTGGAATGTTGTGAGTAGAGATGCATATTTTTGCAAGCAGGTTTCTTAATAGTTCCAAACTTTTTGGCCAAAAACCAAAAAGTTGGCAAGTGGAAACTTTAAAATTTTCATCGTGTTTTGTTCTACTTAACTTCTTAGCTAATGTATCACCCGGAATGCATTAGTTCCAATTGAAGGAAATTAATGCCGCTGGCATTATTTTTACTATTATTGCTTTCTTTATAATTTATAATGCATTATATTGTGTACCCATCTTGCTAAGTAATACGTCGCCCACAACATAAAGAGGCGTATCTCAAATTTACCAAATTTCCAGGAGCGACAAAATTCTGTGTTTTTTTTTGCCGGATACTTATACATTTTATAAAATCTTTCTCTAATGAGGTTTTAATTAAGTATTTTTGTGTAATGTAATAAAATGTGTAAGAATCACTCAAATACGGCTGTTTGTGTTATGAGCGACGAATAGAATTGAAGTGCTGATCATTTTCACGTGATATTAATATTGTTAGTTGATTAGATCTCTTTTGGTTTTTGACAGTTAATTGACCAGATCAGAAGAGCAATATTACTTTCTACGAATCATATTTCATATCTAACCCTCCTCTCCCATTTCCTACAGCCTAAAACACATCCCAATAATTGACGATGTCAATTTCCACTGACTTTAACCGATTGGTACTCTTGTGCGGTAATTCTGCTTTATTGTTAAAATTATGAATATATTTACTGAACTATTTCGCAAGCGACCATCCGGTCAAACCTTCCCAGATTTTCGTGGTATTTCGTATCAGATGTTTGATTTAAATCCATAAATGTCAAGAGTTAAAGGTTAGGATGAATAAGCAATTCTAGGTTGGTCTAGGTTTAAGATAGGTTAGGTAAGGATACATTTTATGTAATTTTAGGAGTGGTTTTTTGTGCCACTGGGTTGCAACAGTTTACATTCCTCAAAATAATAACAATAATAATAAATACCAGAACTATTAGTTAAAAAAATGTGATAAATGTTTTGTGTACACCACTATTTAAAATTTAAATATCAATATTATGCTGTGTATCCTGATAAGGGAAACTTTTCTTTGGAAACATGTTGATATTTATATATTAAATAGTGGTTTAAACAAAACATTTATTATTGATTTTATTGAAAATGACACCACAAAATGAATTTGAATTTATTAAGGTTTTAAAATCGTTAAAAAATATTGTTATGAAAACAGATCATATGTATTTCCTCGGGTAGGCTTATTTTACGCTTTTACACCAAATTAGAATTATTATTTCTTATTAAAAGAATTTTTTTTTTCAAAATTTCAAGGAAGGAATGAGGCTTTATGGGACAGCGTTCCGTTTTTTGTTTTAAAATAATGTTACCACATTTTTTTCTTCCACAACTTCAAATTAAAGCATATGTTCACACTGGACAGCTATAAGGTGCATTGCGGTGACTATTTTGGGGCATTTACTTTTAATATTAGATTTAAAACATAGGGAAAGCAACGTATTTAAGAATCCGGTTGAATCCGGTAGGTACTGATAATTTCTTGTTGCACTAGGTTCTGCTGTTTTTTGGTCTTGTTTATGCTGCGTTCACGTTTCTTAGGTTGATATCCTTGCTGTAATGGTATCAGCAATCCAATCGCATCCTTAAATGTACATATTACGCATATCCAGTTATAAATATATATTTTTAATACTTCTCAGGGTTACTTACACAAGTGGCCATGACCACAATCAAATATGTACTTATTAATCTTTATTACACGTAAAAAAAAACTCCACCCATGAAAACGTGTTCATAAAATAGCCTCGTCCGGTGTGACGATGTATTAGAATAATTTTTTTAAAAAGCCGAAACAAATCCTCCTGTACGGTAAGCCCGGCAGTCATCCACGCAAATTGGTATGTTATAGTTCCAACAACAAAAACATGTATTTATGAAATCAATAATATAATTATTAAGGAGAACTTTGTTTACACCTCTGTTTTAATATATAAATATCTACATGTTTCAGATACAAAGCTTCCCTCATTAGGAAAAATTATTTACTAAAAAATAATAACAAGTATACACAAATAATAAAAAATAGACAAATTACAAGCATACACACAAATTATCAATAAGTGATGAAAGTAGGTAAGTAATTAATAAGAAATGTAAAAATATTTGAAAAATTAAGAAAAATTATTATAAAATATTAAATAATAAATTTATATTAAAAATTTAAATAATAAGGTTGTATTAAAAATTTTTAAATAAATTTTTACCACAATTAAATTCAATAAAATAACAAAGCATTCAAAAATAATTTTTCCTGCAAAAATCTGTCGAATTTATGTTTTCAAGAAATGTGATTACTTAATCTATCATTTTAAATTCATAAATAATATTAAAGTTATTTTTCATTGTTCATCTTATTACATTTTAAACACAATTATTCTTAATTCCCAAACTTCCTGTTTCCTGTCTCCGTTTCCTCGATCCTCAAAAAATATACCTAAGAATTGGGGATGCATAGTCCCGCTGGCTCAGGGCAGATGGGATCCTTGTACGGTAGTCAGTAATCACACGAACAAAAATAACGAGGCCTTGTTTTTAATGCGGTCTAAAATCGTGTTTTCAGAGTTCACGATTACGATGATAACTACAGTTATGACAAAACAAAGACGACTCGAGTGTCATTACAATATCTTCATTTGTTTTTGTTCCCCTTCAAATTTTGATAAATAGTGGAGCAATGGTTAAAGTCAGTGACTTCTGAGTTGATGGGTTTTCGGTACGTTACCTACGCGTCTCATTACAAGAAGACGAATGTCGCAAATTTGTCTTTAAGATAAGTAGGCTGTGATAAATTATTCGTTTCTTTTGAACGTTCAGCCGGTTTTCTAGATTGATCTACCGTCGTCACGTTTCAAGCTACGATATTTTCATAAGATAAAGAAAATGACTTCGACCCTAATGGGAAAAAGGCAAGAAAGAGAAATGTTTTTTTGTCTTTCATTAAGAATTTTCAGCCTCGTGTCCTTGACAGAAGGATATCCCTCTCATGCTCCCTTTCGGTGGCCCCAGTTTTGTCTAGTGATCTGGAATCTAGAATTGATAACTATTTTCATTTTATTGTTACACAGAACAAAAGTCGCTAGCGCCCAGATCCAGCGGGGTCATGGAAAAAGGATATGTGAAAGGGCATATTTAGAAAGAATCTGGATATTCAAATCTGCCCACTAAATAAACTAAAAATTGATTAAATTTGTGAATGACCAATGGTTTTTTTTCCCATTTATTTTGGTCCAGGACTAAGGCGGTTTCCGCTCTGCGACAGAGGTATCGATTTAACATGAAGGGTTTTTAAAATAGTTGAAAATTTGTATTCATTCAACTTATTTCAATTTTAATATTATAAAGAATGAAGAGAATGAACTCTGTTGCTCAACACTTTTATGATTATTCTGAAATGTACTATTTACGTGATTCTACAATATTATCTACGTGATACTCTTTGCAATAGTTACGCGTGTATTTTTACTACAAGAATATAGCAACACCGTATTTGGACGTTGCAACTTTTTAATACGCATTCCAATTTCGAACGTAGCAACAAATTGACGGCCGAATTGATATTATTTGACGGTCGATAAGTCGATAGCGGCATAATCAATCGGAGTCAACTTCACTTGACGTCATGTTGGGCATTCTTCAAACGATTGGCAAAACAACAAAAGCAACCAATTTGACATCGGAAACTATGGAATGTCGGTAAACTTGTATCGAAATGCTCGTATTATGGATATAATTTAGATTTTTTTGCTTAAAATGTTCAACCACAAGATTAAAAAAAATGCGTTTACCGCAAAAGAGTTCCAATTGCCCAGATCCAGTGGGATTGTACCTGCCTCGATCAAACATAAGAATGTATCGATTATAACTAGCCCATCATTACTAGAGTTCGATAAATGAAATAATGCACTTGACTCTTCGTGCAATGTCCCGCTTTGTCGAAAATTTTCGGAATCGTTGTTTGTCACTAGATAACCCATGACTGGTGATTGGTGATTTCTACCACGCGTCCTACCAAAATCTGCTTCTGCGCATCAAGCTTCAGTCGCATTCTTTCGTTTGTCGAGCTCTACCTGTTATCTTCCAATCAAACCCAATGAGCGATCATCTGCAGTTATAAAAAATATAAGTTTAAATAATTATAGCTATATTTACATTAAAATTATGTTTATGACAACGAATAAAAAATAAAATATTATTGTATGATTTCTTTACTCATTTGACCAAATTTGTTCTCTTTGAATTAATAATTCTGGGTTTAGTTTTTTAGTACAATAATTCATGATGATATGCAAATCAATACCGGTTTACCAAGCTTGGAGTTTCTTGAAAACGTTTTTATAATTAAAATGTTTGCAGACTGAAGTTTAATAGCGAGGATTATCAGCTATGCTTTCTCTATCTTTGATCCCTGCCTCTCCTGGGAATCTTGTGATTTATGTTAAAACGTATGTTCTTGCTCTTGTGCTACTTATATCGATTATTTATAATTAAAATCATTAGAAAATTATACACAAATGCTGAATTTCCATTGAGCACAGTGGCTCCAATCTCTCTCATCTTAATATAAATATTATTTTTTATTGATACGGCACTCAGACAATACGCCCATTGTGCTATCTCCCATGTTTATTTCCCCGACTAACTCATTCGCTTAAATAAAGTTCACAAGGATTGTCATTGGATATTTGGCTGTCTCCTGGTTCCATAAAGTACTTTCCCGGGCATTTGAGACATCTTCCCATCAAGGATGTTGGCACCTTAGGTGAATTGGAGTTTGTTAATTCTCTTCACATTTCCTACAGCTTTCGGTGGTTTCCACTCTCTGTGTGTATCTCTTGAGGTGGCACTGTCCCATTAGTTGCCCTAATTAGCTCACCCAGCTCTCTTCTTTAATATTATACTACTTTTCCACTACTCTTTCCTAAACGGTCTAGTAGATCTCCATTTTGATAGGTGGCCTTCGAGTTCTATTAATATTGATTTGACCTCTTCTGCAAGCGCTTTTTCCTATCCATTCTTCTCCAGTTCCCGGATCTTACCATTTCGCTCTAATATTATTCTGCATAGTTTTTTTTGTTTTTTTTTTAAGAAAGATAAACATTACCAATATTTCAGAATCTTCCATCACACTAAGCGGAAAATGTTGCTTGTGTTGTGATGGAGGACTTCGATGAATTGAATTCACATTGCCTGGGCGGGATCCAGACCATATGCCAATAGTTCATGGCTTTCAACCACAGTTCAAACACATCGCTAGAAATTGTTTGGCGAGTGCATTACGTTAACCTTGGGTCCAAAATATAACAAATATTTATTGGACAATGACTTGTACAATACACTAATAGACATGCCCTGAGGTTTACCCAGGATATACGTCACATCTTGGAGGCTGTGTGAATAGTTATTTTAACGAGAGATTGGTTTGAACCTGGGTATTAAAGAAAGACGTTGAAAACATTGAACGAAAATGATATCAGTTAGAGGCTACACAAAAAACATCCACAATTTTTTGGTTAATCCAGTTGCTTACAATATTTAACGTTATGCATTAACTCGGCAGATCCAACTTAACCCTGCTGTGGTAAGAATACCGAAATAAAATTACGTTAACTGTTTCGCTTGGTCATGCCAAGATGGCTACTTATTTTTTCATTTTATTTCAGTGTTTGTTGCGAATCTTTACGAAAATATAATTGCAGTTAAACAACTGGAAAGTATTAACTGCAAGAGTAATTATTGTGAAATAAACACTTGCGTAATAAATCGGTCAGCGGGACAGGGAAATTATCATTAGCATCATTCATAGGATTATTGGATATTGTTCTTAGTTGCTTCAGTGAAAGAGTGGTTGGTTAATGTGGTAACCTGAAAGGTCCTACTTTGATACCTCTGTTAAAATAAAATAAAATATTTATGGTTACATTCATATTAGCTATGTGTATGGGTTTTCCAATCTTATCGGAGTGTAATCTTTAGAATGTAGACAACAGGTAGGAATGCTGTATTTGTTCTACCAGAATTTTAATGGAAAGTGCCTCGAATCTAGTTCTTCGTCATATCAATGAATCCCTTAGCACTATACACAGCTGGGAGACACGCCAAACGCATGTGGAATAGTTAAGAGTTTCGGTTTGTTTTTTATACTCGTTTTTTGGTCATCAGGTGTGGAATGATTCACCTACTTTAGTTTTTCCTATCTTCCACAATATGGGTATTTTTAAGGCCCAGGTTCATTCGTTCCTTTCCTCTTTATGGGCTCCCCAAATGTGACAGAGATCCTAAGGCAGGGGCGTTAAGCTCAATCTTGAATAGAGGTAATTTTTTTAATCAAACATAAATGGTGTTAAGTGGTCATGGTTATGTCATTGTTAGGGCTTAAGAGAAATATCAGAACCTTCTGTATGGATTTAATTTTTAAAAAGCTATTGAATGTCTTGTTGGTATAAAAAATAAAAACTAGCAAATTCCTCTGCAGTTTTGTATCAGTATCATGTATCCTTTGCTTATTTTATATTATAACAAATGAGTCCATTTGATAATCTAGCTTAATCCATTTAACCGATTAGTAAGCTAAAATATTGGTCGTTTTCCTTGGTTTGTAGATCTGGGTTGGCCAACCGCGATTGTCTCCTCAACGGCAACAGCTGTTTTGCTCAGGGTTTACGTGGGGTATATATGGCTTTTATATAATGCGATATCTAAATGTACCGACAGTCAAGATTGCGAAAATTGCTATTACCAATCCACCGGGCGGTGAATTACATTATCCTGAACTTTATTATCTATTACTCTGAAAGTTGCAACGATTTGATTCGGTGTAAATCTAAATTGTTTTTGTTTGACGATTCATTGTGTTTACTGAAGGAATATTTATGATCCTGCTTACTGATTCGCTTTTTGATCCTGCTTTCAGGACTCTCATAACTAAATTAATCACAATGATTTATTACTCAAATTTCGGACCGCAACCAACATAATAACGTTATAAGTTATGGCATTATATTGCGCCATTTCTTGTGAAAAATTGCCTCAAGGGCGCCGTTAAAAACTTTATACCATATAGTTTCTAGTACTTTTACGGCTAATACATTTTTCTAAAGTTTTGCTCTAAATTATATGAAATTGTTTTTCTACGAGATGAGTTTAGTTTCGCTCATAATTTCGTTGTACTTTTAGATTTTATTTTCACAGTTATATACATACATTCAACTTTTATCATAATATAAATATTAGAATAATTTAAGATGGTTTTAAATTAAATAAAAAGTTTCTCAAAGGGTGGGGGTCATGAAATTTACAGAGATATTTCTTCTGAACTTGAGTCAACCCAAATATTTTCACCTAGCATTTCCACAACGAGCTAAGAAGCAGTGAAATTTTAATTTAAATCTCGTAGAAATTAGATACGATAACATTTTTCAATTATTCAAAGAAAAATACGTTTTTCCGGGTAAACTAATATTAGCAGTGGCGTGCATTGTTCTATGACCAAAGGTAGGCTGTGTGAATTTCGGATATAAATTATTATGTATTGCATATTTGAAAATGTCCAATTTATTTGGTTTGGCTAACTGAATAAATGAGCGTCCACTTCCAAATGTCATGAAAAAATACTTTTTTAAATTTGTAATCAGAGCTTTTCGGTATTTGTGGCGTGAAAACCACTGATAATTTGTAAACGTGAATATTAAACAATATCTTTATTAAATTTGTGTGTGCCAAGAAATATTGTCATATTTCTTCGATATTTTTTGCTTTGTGTATAAATAATATATAGCAAGAACCATTCCATAAATCTGTTTTCAAAAGCGCAGACCACCTGTAAGTTGGGCAATGTTGCACTGATAAATTTTATTATCTCAAAGTGCACTACGTTTTGTGGCACAACCCATAGACCATAGACAATCTAAATCACATTCCGTATCGCACGCATTAAGTCGACATAATGTGTTGCAATTATACTCCCCGACAGGTTATACGGAGCAGTCATAAATATTTATGAGTGTGGCTACCAAACTGAGGAACGATTTGGCGATACTTGCAATTTATTGACAGCCTGTTTTCTTATATGGCTAAGGAATTTGCCAATCGCTGGGTGACTATCATTGACGATTGAGCGGTTCGATTGTATTTTTTATTAATTACATATTTTGGATGACATTGGTAAAATGTGTTTTATAATAGCAATGATTGTGCATGTATATTGATTTAATTAATTAAACGCGGTTGGTGCTAAAAAAATGCCCAAAGAAGCGAAGCTACCAGTCCATAATGAAGTGCTGATACTAACCCTGATGTGTGGCAGTGAAGCATGTAACTGGCAGAGGAAGGATAAAAAAGGCGTATGTATGGTAAAACCATGTATGATCGTGTGAAAATTTGTTGAGATTCGCAATTAATGCAAGGCTAATGTGAGCGTAATGAGTAAGCTTAAGAAAGGGACACTTAAATGGATTAGACCTTTCAACTCCTAGGCCCCAGAAAGGTTTTATTTTTATTTTTTATATACCGATTAGTTCCACACAGGAGGCCCTGAGGAAAGTAATTTAATTTAACATCTTTGAGGATGCTGTGTGAACTTTCGAGGAGAGGAAGGAGTGGACATGGATCTTGAACATACCCATATTGTAGGAGGGAGGAAACACAGAGGTCGGCAAATAGTTTCCCAGCTCGACTGTTGAACTCATGAACGAGTCGTAGAAACTCCCCGTTCTCATGTGACAAATGTCAAGAGTGTACAAATGGGCGCGCGTTCGGCATGTTTCCCGACTATACACTGGTGCCGAAGGAATCAATTACGCTAGTTCCTCAGACTTCTTCCATTGAAATACCGGTAAAACAATGATATCATTCCCACCTGATGCATGTGCTCTAAAGATTGTAATTCGTTTGTTGAGAGGGATATACCAGTCAAAAATATTTGCTACGAGCTCTGTGTCTTATGTCACCACGAATATAGGTAATAGGAATAAAATTCCCTTGGCAAGCGGAGTCTAGAATCTTTCGCAAATAATCTTAGCTATAAAGCAGTAATTTTAAAACTTGTTTCTTACATGGGTTCATAATTTTCCATGAAAAAAGAGTTTTTTTTAGTAGTTTACGCTTATATTTTTTGCAATGTAATTAATAAATTTATTTTAATTCATAACAAGGTAATTTCTAGTTAAAATTTCAATCTATCCAAAGCATATTTTTGGTTTTCATAATGTAAACATATTCATAATATAGATTAATCGATTTAATTATTTCGCCTTAATATACGGGAATCTATCAAACGGACCGCCCGTTTCTGCTCAAAGTCAAGGCTTTTTCAGATATTTTGGATCTAGACTAGAGGCGGCTGCCAAATTCAACAGTTGGGTGCATTTGCGATTTATACAAGATCAGCAGTTGTGTATTATAAATGAATTGGCGCAGATTACCAATGATATAATTTGTTAGAGAAAAATTTCATTATTTGAAAATGTTTCATCAATATCATCAGAAGCAAGGAAATTGAGCTTGACATAGTCACACGGGCACGCCCATAACACATAAACTATTGGATTGTCTCTACGATGGTTCAGTATGACAGATTAGCCAGATATTTCTCAACCGTCCTATACCGACTTCCTTCCTCCCCATTTCCCAGTCTAAAAACATTACCCACCGACTCCGAGAAGTTGGGTGGTATCACATAAAAAGTCATCACAATCAGCATCGGAAGTATATTAAGATATTGGAATTTAATAATCATTCCTTTTAATAACATTTCGACTGTACATAGGTATAACCCCTCAAGTCACAATGTTTGGAACTATTACTTTACTTGGTGTCAGATACAATAGTTTTCAGTTCACAATATGGTAATATCATTTTAGTTGAAAAAGGGTATTTTCATATTAAAAACTATATAATGTTATACATTTACAATGGTAAACCATGTTGTTATATTTAAACTATCACTGAAATGAGTCAAACCTCACATCTCGTAATATTATAAATAGAAAAGCAATAGTAAAATGTTCATTTTTATCGTCTCTTGTAAAGTTTTATCTTTGTGGTTTAAAGGATTTTACAGATTACAGTAATTATTATTATTTATTATTTACAGTCGATATGAAACTATTATTTAATGTTTTTTTGCCTACACCCTAACGAGAGAGGGCTTATGAGTATAGCTTGTGGTTTGCGGTCCACGTGTCGGGAAGTCTTGTGTTTCCTTTGAAAGCTTCTGCAGAACGTGTTCGCCACAAAAGCTGCGATATTTTATCAGTTTTACCAGGAAAGCTCTAAAGCCGCCACCCACTTAGCTTCGGTGAAGTCACTGAGGCGATTCAGTTCACTCGAGACCCCCTACTTAGACCGTAGCTACTTATTTATGTTTTAACCTTTCCTGGAATTTTCTCAGGAAATCATTTTTTATACAATTAAACACGTTTGTGGTTTCGGAGATATTGACACTTAAAAAAAAAGTTAAATAATGTAATAATACATAGATGATTCGGATACGAGAAAATATATATCAACTCACCCTTTCTAAGAATGAGCTTATTGCTTAAGGAATGTGTTTTTTCTCACAGGTTCTACGTACAATGAGTGACACATTAACAAGTGCTCAGAAATCTTACTGATTGTAATATAATGAATTTTTTGTTGTTGTAAAAACGCGGATAATGTGAGTCTCAAAGACTTTATGTGTAACAACTGACGACTCATTCTATCATGGAATGTAATTGAGCATGAATAATGAGTTTTTTTTTGTTAATATTCGTCGAATAATAAATGATATGATAAAGGGTGATCGGGATATTTCGCTTTTTTTTAAATAACCAATCAAAGGGAATTGGCTACATGAAAAATTTGCCGACATTTATGTGTCACAATAATAAAATTATAAATGAATTATTTCTACAGCGCCGTTTTCGTGAGAAAATCTTCTCAATGGCATTATACAACATAATTTATCTAACCTATAACTTATCAATTAGACTTGTATCTAATAACTTACATCTAAGATTTATTAGTAATGGCTTATAGCTAAGATTTATAACTAGTGATCTAGAAACTAACTAATTCAGACTTATAATTAGCGACTTACACTTGTGAATAGCCAGGTACTTCCCCGCCTCCCTCTACTCCATCTCCTTCTCCTCATCAATACCTTCAGCCTCACAACATACCCCAATTGGGGATGCCATAGTCACACTGGCTTTAGATGGTTGGGAGCAGCGGGGACTCTTAGAATCTATCAAATGGACCCCTTTATTCGTGTATAACACTTATACCCATGGGATTTCATTTCTACTACATTCAGTCTGTTCTTGTCCTTCCTTTGCTTGTAATATACATAATTATTCCACCGAATATTTATTCAATAAGTAAGACATAAAACTAAAACACTTTAAATCTGGTAGAACGATTAATTACTTGTAATTTTGTAAGAGGATTTTTAATGCTTCTAATTGAATTCAGCTTTATTGCATCAGTTAATAATGCCCCATCACGTAAATACTATCAATATAATGCCATTACCAGTAACGTCTCACGTAATACTAATTTTAGACGTGGATTCATTTCTCTCTCGTGCATTCGTGTATCGGTACCATTTATTATTATTTCTTATATTTCTCATTCCCATTTGTACTTGCCAATAATTGAATATCACGCTGAGCATCATCGAATAAATATTTTGTAAAATCAACATTCCACAGGTCATAAATTACAGCTGGCTTGTGATTTTATTGGGGAAACGTGAGATTCAAAGCTTTGGTGTGGTCTTGGCACAATAAGATAATATTACAGACTAACAGTTATAAAATTGTAATTGTTTTCGACATAGTTGAATATCGATGCATTGTTCAGATAGGACGTAAATACACACGTAATGCTATGGAAGAATGTTGTTAGATAATATGAATTTTTGATTAAAACAAAACTTTGAACTTTCTTCCACTTGTTTGTTTCTGACCGGACCGGTTTTACTCCATCACGGGTATCTTCAGACTGGTACAATTTAAACTAAACCTATGGTATATGGTCAGAAGTGAACCTCATTGTTTTAATATTGCACATTTATCACTGAGAAATTTGTTTAATTGCTGACAGAACGGCTTTACAATTATTTTCGAGACTACTTCAGGGATGCTTTATTACCTTCTGTAAGACTGTTTATATTGTATAAGCCAACTATAACATTACAATGGAATTCCACCGTGAATTGGCAGTTTCAAAATTAGAAATAATTGTTAGGTACTTGTGGTTAACGTAGAAAAATAAATAAATTATCTAGTCAGAAATAATACGTATTAATACTTCATTATTTGCTATTGACATTTTAACAGGTTTGGTGGTGAATAAATTGTTAATCAAATTTTAGAAATAGAAAAAAAATACATGAATGGGTTAGGTTAGGCTAGGTTCGGTTAGCTGAAGAGAATTTTGTCGCAAACTGTTTATTGATCAGGACTTGTATTCATCGAGAGTGTTCCAGAATTATGAAAATTATGGTACGTAGATAGTTTCAGCGATGAAGTATAAATACTAAAATCTCAGTTCTGTTTATATCTGTTCAATGTCATTTTTTATGGCTTGTATTCGATACCTCTACTGGTAATATCCATTGTGAAATAATACAGTATAATGTGTATGTAATACAAAACACTTCTTATTTATAATTTTAAGGAGTGTAGTATCGAGGAACGTAAGGTCAATTGTGATGGCAAGTACCTAACTACTTGTATTGTTATTTAAAAAATGTTTATATTTTTACGCCTCGAAGATAAAATATTTAATATTTAACACTCGAGTATTCTTGACATTTAAAGAACACAATAAAATTATGAAATATCTTAAATTTTTCGAGTTGTTCGTTGAACATTAATCTTTATTTTAAAATATGTTGATTATGTCATCCCTTGCACCTTGATTTTTGTAGGTTTATTATATTTTATCCCACACATTTTTGTGATTGATGTGAATATTTAAAAAAAAACGCCCTTGAGGTGATTTTTCACATTAATAGTTTATTTGGCGGAGGATTCGGTTATGATTGTCATTCCGAAACTTCTTAGCTCAAAAAATCATTACATAGGAAAAATCGAATTTACCAAATCCAATGAAAGTTATTTTGTTAGGTTTTTTCGAGAGGTGAGTTGAAATCAAAAGGGTGCTTGTTATTGTTAAAAGATTCTGCTTTAACGCCATTTCCACGTAGAGGTAATAATAAGTTTTTAACTCTCTTGACCGAGTCATGACTCTTTGAGACAATGACCTTTACTTCCATCCACTTGCGCGTCACATATCATCACTTATTTTTAACTTAAATTAAAACCAAAACATTACTACCTTTCCAATTTTATTATTTTCTTACTTAAATATACCTTGGTATAAAAGTATGATCTCTTTTCTATTGAATTGATTCTCTAGAAATATTCATCTAATAATAATAGAAGGAATTTTGCAGGTCGTGATTCGCGATTATGTGATTCATTCACCAAACCATTGAAATAACGTATTATGATGGTATGTCCATGCCATCGGCAGAAAATCTTGAAACAACGTGTTTGCTGTGTGCCAGATTAGAGACGTTATCTACCTGTGGCTGTATCGGTTTCAATGGCCATTATTTGTTTATCTAGCTAGAGGTATATAATACGTTTGAGTGCCATTGTCATAACCGGTCGGTCAACCTGCGGAGCACAGACAAGTGTGAAAGTTCCTTAACGATCTCCCATTGATCGGAGACTGTTCTATAGAAACGATCTCGTGATCTTAACTGTAAATCAGAAATGTTATTATTGTATGATGCAGTTAAAACTCTAACGGTGAGTCTAGCGTCATGTAATTTAGCCCGACACATGCGTATAATATATATCTAATTGAATGTATTGTTTTAAATCACATCCTCAGTGGTAGAGCGGTAAGATAATTGTATCTGCATTCATAGGTCGTCGGTTCAAAACCCGGAATAAGACACATAAATAAATTTGATTTTTATATAAAATCATCCTGGTTAAAGAATCACCAGGGGCCTGAAAATGTCGCGTTATTTTTCTTGAAATTAGCGTTACTTTTTCTGAAATTCGATTTATTTTTGGTGAAGTTCGCGTTATGTTTGAGAAAAGTGCTGTTATTTTTCAGTAACGCTGTATTATTAAAAAAAATGTTTTGGTATGTTACCTTTTTGATATTTTGCAACAAAATTGGATATTGTAGATTTTTTTTTTTAAATTTGGAAAAATAATGAATATAATAGTTGTTTTCGACATTTTAATGGTTATTCAAGCTTGTTAGAACCGGATAAATAAATATTTAGAACATATAATATGTTCCCATTCCCCAAAATCAGAACGCAATGCATTCCACTGACTGCAAGCAGTTGAGACGATTGAGCGGTTCATACAATTTTTCTTTCTAAAAAGTATTTTTACAAAGATACGAAATTTATCGCTTGTGGGAATAATAATAAATTATCAACGCTGTGCCTTCCCTCACGGTATATTATGATTTTAAATTACATTCATGGTTGTTATAATGTCTATACAAATATCTCTCGAATTCTTTAATGAATAACGTCAATTTGTCTACAGAACGATCTCACTGTTCGATCTCACCTGAGGTGTTACTTTTGAGAAGCACTTTCTCACGATCAAATCGATTCTTTGCCATGGCAAATATCTACAAGAGATACTAAATGAAGGTGTGAGTGATCATTCTTCAAGCAGACCTTTGATTACCAACTCATGGCCCACTTGAAGCATGGAATCGATCAATAGCTTGGGCCCTTCAAAATCAGACAGGGGCTCTAGTCGAACAATGAGAGACCTGTAGACCTACCGGGTCTCTTTAATCTAAAGGTCCCATCAGAGGCCTAGGGAGAAAGTTGCTACGGGAAAATGCTATTGGATGCAGCTGTATTGTATTAAGAAAAGCATAGATTGTTGGTCTTATGGTAGAGCTCTGGAGAATCATATATAACAGAAACTTAATTTGTCATAAATCTTTTATGTGAGATAATTTTATGGCGGAGCTTGAATTGTTTCCTAATTTATATTTTATCACAAAAGCTCGGTGTAAATTGAGTCGTAAGAAAAGCGCAATGAAAACTGGTGGACAGTTGTCCACTATATCCACTGGACTGCAAAGAGAATGGTGTTCTTTGCTTTCCAATTAATAATGATTAGTATTTGTGCTTTTAATAATAATAGTGTTTTGATAATGTATATGCTTGATTTGTGAAAAATTACTTTAAGGGCTCTGTACAATTTTTTTTCTAAGGCTCTATCCTATTACTACCTATGGATAATCTATTAAAACAACTTATAACTTAAGGCTTTGACAGATTGCATCCACATTTTGTTACAAAATTAAATCTTAGATTAATAAGGTTTGATAAAATAGGATGGGAATCGAACCCAGGATCTCCGTCGTAATGAGAAAATATTCTAACTAGCTTTAACTCAGTCGTTAGAGTGTAGTCCAGGTAAAACAGAGGTCCTGGGTTTTATTCCCAGATGTGACCGTCATATTTTTTCTGTTTCACGTTTTGAGATTTTTTAATATTGTTTTTAATGATTAAGTAATATTTTTAACATATATGAAGAGAAATTACCTTAAGCATACTGTAACTTAAATGTTTTCAAAATAAATTTCTTGCGTCAATCAAAAGATGGTTTAAAACCATATTCAATGGCAATATTACTGACGCGTATATATCCCCAGGCCACGTAGCAATAACTCATTAATATGTTGCAATCATAAAAAGATCCATACACTAGAGTAATTTACAGTACTACATTGTAAAGGTAATATGATTTAGTACTTTAAAATCTAATTTAGTCACTGGCAACACCTTTATTTCGCCAAACTGTAGTGCATTATAGAAGGTACATTAACGTAATAAGACCTCCATCTCGTCAAACTTTTTGCCTGTCGATTATTAAAACCCTGTGACCACATTATCGCTAAGTGTTTTGAAAGATGCCCACACATACGAAGTTATCTCAAAATCGTGCTAACGTTACTACTGTAAACAGATCATAATCGGATTTATCTTCACGATTCCCGACGTGTGGTGCATTATACCGTGGATTTCAGAAAGGTGATTTCATATCACATTATTTATCACCGACAAACGAAGGACACCGGAACTTATAAACGAAGTTATTCTTCAAATTTGACAATTAAGGTATTTAAATAAAATGATATTAATTACATACGAGGTTTATTTTAATTGCTGGGTGCACATAAACATTGCCGAGAACGGTACTCAATTTCGTAGGATAAATTAATGAATTATTATCGTGTTTCAGGTGTGCTCTCACGAAGAGAAATAATTGCCTATGATTGCGTGTTTTCAACAATAGTTCAGATAACAGACGTACTAATGGAAATGGAAGTGTAATGGTGCTCAACGGTAAATATATAAAAACAATTTTAAAAAAAGCTCAAGTTTGTTAAAATCAATATTTCAAAGCTCCACAAATCATTATCTAATTAACGTTGCGTTCCTTGAAAACTTTTCCAAATTTCATGACCCCGGAGCGCTCCATCTGACAGTATTTGCTGGCCATACACAAAGATTTATTTGACGTATAAAAAACAAATAAAATTACTCTTCGATTTATTGGAATAACTTTTTGAAGTTTATTGTAACAAATGAAACACGACAAAGAAAAAGCCACAGAAAATAAAAAAAAGGTATTAGTCGTATCTGGGAATCGAACCCAGGAACTCTGTCTTACTGGGGCCATCAATAATATGGGAATTAATTGAGGATACTATTATTGAATGAATTTACATCTTCTACCATTGCGTTGTTTTTTTAATCATGGGTAAAAAAAACATTATTTTTCCTCATTTGGTCATTTATTATCACCAGGGTTGTGTTTACAATTCTGTATCTACTAATCTTCAAATTTCGTAGATTCAACACATGCTTCCACCTCACCATCCGCTACATCCTTCCTTCTCCAATCTCTTTTCTCAGTTTCCCTGTTTCATCTCAGTCCATGATTAAAGTGATTACTGACAGACCGTACCCAATAATATACAATCCTCGCCTCTTCTACGCTCACACACCTCCGCTCTTTATCTTCCCCTTCTCTGTCATTAGTCATTATGTTATTAGCATCGGACGTGCCAACATTTCTAGTTCAAAATGTTAAGTTAGATTTTACTTCGTTTTGCCAGCTGTCATCAAACATCTGGTCAAGTTATCTCAAGTGCGAATCTAATTCGATTATGTTCGATTGTCGGTGTGGATGGTCCATTTGATTCTTTTGTGTTCGTTTTTTCTTACAAATGGTTCAATATACACCTAGTAATTTATTAACTGTTTTTCCTCTCATATATTTTCGACATTTGTACATAATACAACATGAGAAAATAGTTTAATTTTTCTGTTCCGGGGAATATAAAGCGTCGGGATTTTTCGCTAAGCTGACGATTGCTTCTCAGTTATAAAGGCAACCTAAATAGATCTGCCGTGAACAGAAAACCTTCTTTACCTGTTGTAATAGAACTTGTTTTTCGCACGGAATTCTAGAAAAATCTTATTCACTCCACGAAAAAGTGTTCTCTTTCTTCAATGGGTTTATTCTCTTAATGACTCCACACTAGCGACGAATTAACCTAATTATCGTCAATTTACCGCTGAATGAGCCCTTGCTTGCCATATTAGAATATAGGTGAATTTCATCTAGACAAGTCAATCTTATCATCATCAGCCCGTTTTTGAAATGCATCATGAAGTATTCTGGAGTGAATACTATCAATACTAATCTAGTCTCTCTCCGTCCGTCCAAAGGAGTTTTGGGCCTAGGAACATAGATTTTATTTAATTAACTTGTGATGTTTCACAATTAAATATTTGCGCACGTTCCAGATTGGAAGATACTCTCAGTATCGCCCTGGTGAAAGACCACCATTCAGAATTTAAACGTTGCTTGAAATGGCTTTTAGCCGTGTTTGGTGACCAGATCTGAATAGCCAGATATTTCCCCACCTTCCTCTTCCCCTTCTCCTTTCCCTCCCAAATACCTTCAGTCTCACAACATTCCCCAATTGGGGATACCATGGTCTCACTGGCTCCAGATGGTTGAGAGGAATTGGGACTCTTGTGTGGTATTAATATAAAATATAAAAATAAATAGATAGAAGGTATACACCCAATTAAGAGATGACGCACTGTTAATAATAGACTGTCGTTTTTATTTCTCTCTTTTATAAATTTCTAACCGCTGTTCCATAAAACGAAACAGAAATATAATTTCATTTATTGATTCCTAATTACATAAGTGGTCGAATAATAAATGCATCTCACCTGCCGTGTGAATTTTGCTTTACCAAACTGAGTCAACCATTCGTTTCAAGATGACCTAGTCGTGAGAAGTAGACTATACGGTTTGGCTAGTGAAATTTGTGCATTGGTATGAACTTATAATCAAGAAATGTGATTTTAGGTTCTCTCATACCACGGTGAAACTTGAAATAGGCATGACATGAGCTGAGTAATAGATTTCAAGGAATAAATCTACAAAGCATCCTGTTTGTAAATTAAACATTACATACAAATTATCGCCATTTTTCGCAAGTCCTATGCGATTATTATACATAAAACAGCTTCTATTAAAATGAAACTTGGTACTTATAAGTTGAGCTGCCAAATTGATTCGGAAAATCAAAATGCTACTTCCAAGAGCCGGTGGAACTATGTTATCCGCAAAATGGCTAATGATGGATGGCTAAAGAGAGTGAACAGGAATAGGAAGACTTATTTGGATCTCGCCACTTACTAGAGTTAAAACCATTTCAACCCATATTTCGATTCTACGCGGTGGTTTCTCATCACGTAGATATTATGTATGCTTTATCTCGGAACGAGTTGCTCCACCACGTTGGTTACCGTTCTTCCACGTAGGTTATCGAACCTACCTACGATACCTACATTCATTTTATGACAACGTTTTAGTATTGTTATTACCCCCATAACATCTCATTGGAATATCTTGATCATCAGTACAGTTCATAATGCTGCTCGATATTACAGAAAATTACAGTCTGATTCCGACGGAACGAGTCCGCCGATTACCGCTGAATTTGTCATCGGAAAAACTGCCACAATTTTCAGGAGCATTGACATCGGTCCGTGGAGCGTGTAATTATGGCTGTTTTATTCTTGTCTCGTTATTATTATTGCCTCATTATCTCTGCGTCTTCCTCTTGCGGTTTGAGAAATGGTGAAGAGTTATTATTTATTATTGTGGTTCAAGATCTGGTACATCGGGTTTTGTCTTTGAAGTTTGAAGACGTTTTGCATGTGGAAGAAAAAAAACAATATATATCACACATCGTGTTGGTGTTTTCATTTTGATGGCATCACAATCGTTTTGTGTTGCTCTTTCGTGACCCATATAAGTTTATTTGTGTTTTGATTGCGGTGTTACTTTCTCTTCTACCTTCATCGGGGTCAGTCAAATCTTCTTGGTCCTCTTTCAATTTCTCAGTTTTAGGGCTCTCTGTTATTTGTTATCCTGCTCCGAACTTCGGGTTGCTGAGGCTTCTTATTTTTCAAACCATCTTCCTCCTAATAACAGTGCTTGTCTGCCTTAGCATACGTTCATACATCTAGCCCAAATCCATGTTTTTTTTAACGCGTTGCCGTAATATTCCAGATATAAAGTAAAAACGAATGTAGCTAATGGCTAGAGTTTCAGAGTATACCTATTGAACAAGCAGAACATAGGAGGTACTGGTGTATTTTAAAAACAGTCACCAATAGTAAAGGCTTCCTCCTGAGCCTACATCGAAAGTAGCATATTTCAAAATGCCCAAAAATTCATGCTGTTCCAGGTGCTACTGAGTTTAAGTCCGATACTGTTCAATATTTACCTACTTTCGTATAATTAAATATAAGTTACAACCGTTATGAGCTTTGATAAGTTCAATACATGAACATTCGGGTAAAATCTACACTCTATTTTAATCTGTCCTTGACTGCTGTAGACTGGATCTATGACATCAATTACATAAATGACACAAAAGATAAAACGCATACGTAATAAAAGCAAATATAAATACACAAAAATATTTGGTAATAATAAGAGCAGTGCAAATATTCCTACCATTTTTTACACTGTACCTGTACAAATTCAGTAATAATATATGTATGAAAGGGAAATTGTCAATTATTTACACGTTGACGTGTTTCATTATGATTTCCTAGTATATGACCGCACGTTTTATCCGTTCACTATCTTTTATCCTTTACCAAAAGACATTGAGCCTGATTGAGTTTTTTGTGATCTTTTACGAATAGGCCAGTTTTTGCTGTATATTTCTGAATCGGTTACTTTTTGCTCTCACCGTCGAGCGGTTCAACTGGATTAACTTCAAATCAGTTGCGCCATAGAATCAACATGGTCTTTGTTTTACCTTTCGTCGCAAATCGTGCTCTTTTCTTACGATCTTTAATTCCACTACTGAATGTGAATAGATTTGGATATCCACCAATGAGTGACGGCGTAATTGGGCACAATTGTCATACCAAATAACCATTATAACTGTAATGTCATTATTACAACAACTGTAGATTTTACCTCTTCTCTTTATGCCTGCCTGGTTACCATTGATCGATGATCTCAAGTATGGTACGTCAATTTTTTGTACGTTTGTTTAGGAAACTGTTAAATCATGGACTAAAAATGAAGTGAAATGTGAAATAGAAAGAAAACAGTGTTGATTAAAACCTTGGTAAAGGAATTTTAATGTTAACTTAGAGACAGTTACGACAGTGTTGTGCCGAAGTATTCTTCAAGATGATGTGCAACAAGGAGCAGATTTCCAATTTAATGGACAAGTTTAATGTGGTAAGTTACATTTTTTGTTGTTATTTTAATATCGTCAGATAATTAGAGAATTTGTTCAAACGCAAAAAGATAACGCCCGTCCCCTAACCTATTCCTACAACCTGAGAACTTAAGAACCTGTGAACTATGGTACAATGACGGAATGAGCAATGGAATAACAAGGTATTAGCGATAATCAATTGAAAATAAAATTAAATGAAACGAACACTTTGTCGTGACCCACTAATTTATTTTAAATTTATCACCAACCGGTTTCGCTTATTCCAAGCTTCGTCAGAGCAAAAATTTAAAACTTTACAAAGATACGTAAAGTGAGCATATATAATATTACATGTGAGTCATTACAAAGTAGAATAAGAGGGAGATGTAACATAAAATGAAACAATGAAAAGGTGAGACAGAGATATGTTTACATATAATATGATGACAACATATAAAAGAGAAAAGACAGAACGTCAAATAAGTGAGGAATTAAGATCTAGTGGGAAATTTTTAGTTAACGGGAAATATATATATAATATAGGACTATATTAATATTTCTATTAATTTTAACGACTTTCTTTAATTCGAAAGCTACTAAATTTAAAATTAATTAGTGACCGAAAACAAAGGATTTGATAATATATAAAACCTCAAAGTAATTGATTTCTACGAAAACATGGAAGATATCAAATTAGAAAACGTTAGAAAAATTAACATGATTTATATTTGGGTTGCAGAGTTTCATTTGCGATTGTTATTGCAATTCATTGCTTAAATCTTGTGTTGAAAATTAAGAATTTTTCAAGAATTCGGGCATTCTTGTTGTGCAGGGGGTTTAATTTGCGTGGAAAAACATTTGCAAATCTTGTCTGGATTACTGATTGGCTCTACTGTAAATCGGTAAGTAAACACACCTTTATTCAAAGATAAATTGCATAGAATGTATTAATTGCAATCCGCTGACAGCTTCCTTGCTCGTTAAAACTAATAACATAGACTTTGTGTTTAAACATCTATTAGCAAAATGCTTAGGCATTGATTGATGAATGTCAAACACCATGCATGAAACCTGACACTGGTAATGAATGTTCAACATCGTAATTTCAAAGCCTTAATGAGTCCACGAGATGTTTGCTAGTGTTACGGATACGACCTTCCAGTAAAAATTCTTGCTTAACTCCTCAAATGCCAATGGCGTGCAGGCACGCCGGCGCTGTCTAACTGGCAGGTGCCAAGGCGTGCAGGCCCACAATAACTATTTCGAGGATGTTTATTCATTATTGTGATTTTAAAAAAATATTTAAATGGAGTAATTTGAAAATAATGTTAAGTAATTGTTAATAATGAATGTTTAAAAACGTTATTACAAACCCTTAACGAATCTACGAGATGTTTGCTAGTGTTACGGTTACAACCTACTATAAAAAATCATACTTAACTCCTCAAATGCCAATGACGTGCAGGCACGACAACGCTGTCTAACCATCAGGTGCCAGGCGTGCAGTTACGCAAATGCTACTACGTTAATATAAATGTATTATTTATTAAATTCATAGGAATCTTTGAAATGAAATGTGATCGTTAGACTATCAAAATTTTAACAGTTTTTCTTTTCTTAACCGAGATAACAGACGTCATCAGGGCTAGCCCAACATTACATATTAACACGTGTCACTGGAAAATGCGGGCTTTTAGTGAAAGTGCGTGGAATCCTGGCTTTCAACAGGTTAAATATAGTAATAATGTAGATATCCACTACTTATTCTGAGGTTATTAAACCACGGGGTGCATATTTTGATAGCTTGTCAGTTCTATGATCGGTTCTGATTTTAATATGATAATTAATCACACTGCATCTGCCGTGGGGCGATTTCGATCCGACAACAGAAAGGCTACAATAATTTTGTAATTTACATATTTTCATAACAAATGTTTTTTTTAATATTTAATGGTGTAAAGAGATTGATTTCCTTTCTTCAACATGTTAATCAAAAATATAAATAGCTTAGATAATTTGATAAATAAACTCGTGTTATTGGCGTTGAGGCATTAAATTATGGCAGAGAAAGGAAGAAACTAATCTAAATGCAGTATAAATGTGATCCTGGAGGCATTTGTGTGGTAAAACCATGTACGGTCATTTTACAAAATGTAAATAACTAACTAATTAACCATCACGCCGTTTTTTCCGCAGGGGTAGGCAGAGAGGACGGACCGTCAAACAACTCGATCTTGGCATACACTTCATGCTTCATTCACATTCATACAACGTCTCATACATTTGATTCACTTGATCGTGTCATGTCTTCCTCGGACGTCCCCGGCTTCTTCTTTCATTAACATCCGCGTAATATATTCTCCTTACACTCATTTCTTTGTTCATTCGCTCTACATGCCCAAACCATCTATGCGTCTCTTTCTTAATCTTCCTCATTACGCTTACATGAGCCTAGCAGTCTTTAAAAATCTCAACATTTTTCATACGATCATTCATGGTTTTACCCCACATTCGCCTCAGAGATCTCATTCCTACAGCATTCAGTCTACTTTCATCCTTCCTCTTCCAGTTCTATGCCACACTGCCATGGTTGATATCAGCACTCCATTGTGGACTGCTAGCTTCGTTTCTTTGGACAAATTTTTGTTTTAGAAATGTAGAAGACTGGAAACAGTGCAATGCCGATTTAATCGCATCGTATTATTTTGAGAAAGGGATGCTAAAATGGTTTGGAGAATATGTAACGTGGATGAACGGATAAATTAATGCCAGGAGAACAAAAGACGACAAGTGAATGGACGAATAATTAGGGACTCCCTAAGACAATTAAATACATATGTTTAAGAAACAAACAGCTTTTATATTTAAATATATACATAGATGGTGGTCCAAAGTTATGACAAAAAAGGTTTTTTCAATTTTTATTTATGTGAATACCTCAGAAGAGCCCCAACTGCTCCCTGCTAATAGGAGGTTGTGAGACTGTGGCATCCCCAATGCGGGTATGATGTGAAGCTGAAGGAAATGCGGATGGGAAGGTGATGGGAAAGAGGAAGGTGGGGAAGTACCTGGCGATTTAGATAGCGACCTCCGTATTCGTAATCAAGGACCTTACCCCCCAACCATGGACGCCATCAATATGCATGCTAATATTGGCTAGAGACAGGTGTTTTATTTTATATGGCACGATCAAGTGAATCGAAAACTTGAGTCGGGTCATATCAAAAGTCAAAAGTCGGTACAAAACAATAGTGTGCTTTGTGCGACGTATGAATGTGAATGAAGCAAGGAGTCTCTCGCAGTGCAGAGTTGTGTGATAGTCCAACCTCCCTGCTTACCACTACGTGTAATTCACCTCGTGTTATCTGAAATTGGAATAATATATCATTATTGTTGTGTGTGTGTGTCTAAATCAAATAAGGCATACAAGACAACTATACCTACAATCAAAGTCAATAAAATCTAAAAAGAATTTATATTGTTCTGAACGATTTATTCATGATTATGCAAATGGATTGTTGGAATTCGGTGGTTAGAATCGTTAATTTATTATTATGTTTTTTTAATCTCAAATTCTAAATATAATTCTAAACGTAATGCTTCCTGATTGCTACCCAGTCCACGATTAACTACATGCCATTATTATTTTTCTTGTTTTCAATATAATAAATAATCCAAACGCCATACAATGACAAACTGTTCAATTCAGTTACATAAAATATTATCAATATAATTATACACACTTTTTAAACTTACATAAATATTTAAGTAATCAGCGGCAATTTGCTATAAACATTAATTATTTGTGTACATTAAATTTAATAATAATCGTTTCTACTTGTTTTTAACAACGTACTAACAACTTTTTTGAAAAAATTTCGAAGGCTGAAGACAATGCTTCTGCGATTTATTTACTTGTGTAGAATAAGTAAAATCAATTATTCAGATTCATTTTGTACGTTAACCACTGATTGTCTAATCCCTAGAAGTGCGATTTACACAGATTTGAAAAAAATACTGATGTCACTAATTTGCATAAAACCTTTCCATTCTTAGGCCCCAGACAGATTAACTATTGATTTTTTTTAATGTATAATATTAATTACATGCGATGGGAACTTGTACCCGCTAAGCCACTGCAAGTAGCTTGTCAGCAGGAGTTTAGTTCAACAATATTATATAATACAACAATAAATAACAATCATCATACAAATGTATTGTAGTTCAAAATTCCAACAATATAGGTGCATGCGTGTACACAAGTTTGAAAAAATATTTTTTTTAAATATGAAAACAGCGTAACAGTTTGTTATGCTGTTTTCATATCTGTTTTCGGGCACACGGACACGCCCACAACACAATTCTATAGTTGTATCTCTTCAGTGGAAATAAGTAATAAGCGATCTAGTTTCTTAAAAAAAAATGGTTTCAATAACTTATTCAAACCAACGAATTTCCGTTTGGCAATCATTTAATTATACGAAGATTTTGCATTTTTCGTTGCCGTGCGGTTTGGTACATGAGGATGCAATCTTATTATTCCAACACCTGGCCATGAAATACTGATTAATTTATTGGAATATCTAATGAGAGAATACAGGAAATAACATCCTTCGCTAATAATATTTGCCCGCAAATAAAGATGATCGGATGCAGTACTTGGTAACTCGGCTGCCTCGTAAACCCGTTAGGAAATAATGTTGAAAAAAGGCCAAGGAAATTTTTATTTCGCTTATTGCGACCTCCGATCTTTGCAAAATTATTTTATTGAAAGTTGTATTTAACGTCAGGACCCAAATAAGGATGATGCACCTTCATTACACCTTCCCAGATTTGTTTTTTCAACTCCTGCGCAAATGCAATAGTCAATTTACGATGAGCACTTTCAATTAATTATTACACCATGCATTATTTTATTCCTGATACGAATGTGTTTTTATACATCTAAATCTTTGTGAATGATTGAGAGATTTCAGTACTGATATTAGGAAATATTTTCGCGCAAAGAACGAGTCGTAACAACGACCCGTTTAGATATGGAAATTTGTTTTCAATGTTTGAACACTACACGACGACTTTTTTTAATGAGAAAAATATTTTATTTATATTTATGCATTATCGACCGGTTTCGGTTGAACCCAACCTTCTTCAGGGACGTACACATTTAAACTAAATTAACACACAGTGATATATCATGGTGAAGACAGTGAAAGTGGGGGAAAGGACAGTACGAGTATATCAGAGTAGAACAGGATAGAGTATTACAGAGGGAGCGGTAGAGGGGTAGCGGAAGGGGAGTGGAAGAAAGGGAACATCCTTAAAATCGGACTTTGGGTTAAATCTAAAAATCTTCCTCAATTTATACATCAGGGATGGCGTCAATCAGTAGCGTGAAGTCTATGAAAGCTGAAAAGCTGTGCCTACCTTACGAAAAACCGAACCATAGACCGGGCAGTGGCTGAGTTGGCATCACGTGTGGGTGACTTCAATTTCTCGGCTGGCTAAGTCCTCCACCACGACACAAGCAACAATTTCCACTTACTGTAATGGTAGTAGGAGATTTTCAAATATCTTCGGGTTAAATGTAACCCGGGAATGTTTGTCTTTCTTTAAAAAAGAATGTTTATCATTTAAAATTTTTAAATAAACGACAAATTTCTAGTGAAAACGTATTTTTTTATGAATTTGATAAGGAACTTGTGCGCTCGTTTATTCAGTTGGCCATAACAACCAGCGGAAGATAATAAAAAAATACTATTTTCATATACTCAATACACTAAACTATACACAGGCTACCTTTGGTCGTAGAGCGATGTACTACACTATACTAAACTATAGGTTACTGAACAGTCACATGCAATATTATCGCTAAACACCGCTTTTTTTTAAAGTATTTTAAGTTAACAAAAATATAAAACATGCCCGAAAACAACTGCGCTCGGTGTGCAATTCTCACGCTGTTATTGTCTACAAATTTGAATTGGGTAATTCTTGCATGATGCAATCGTATCCTAACAACTCTGTCTCTTTCTCGCAAAGGAAGGTTTCACTCATACAGTAACGAGTATCGGTGCACAATTGATTGATATACTGTCAAAACCCAAAACTTCCAGTCCTTTTTAATAATTTACTTAGGTACACTTCTAAAGTGTGTACATGTCCACTTATTTATTTTATTCATAATAATAATAATAATACTCGGATGACTAGTATAGCGCCGTTTTTGTTTAAAATCACCTCAAGGACGATGTTGGCTCAATGCTTGCATAGGCTGTGCCTTTCTTTAGTCTGTATTTAAAAATGTCTGTATGTAGGTACGTCCTAATTGTATTCTCATCTGTAATTGAAAACCATTACGAAATCTCCGAAAACATTCAGTAATGAATAATACATTTTACTCTTTAATCTGGGTCTTTCGTTTCATGAACAGGTTGATGTTATTATTCCCCCACACAACACACGCAACAATGCAGGTTGCAGCAACTGCACTTAAAATACAATGCAATCCAATGCACTTGTCCAACAATAGCAATTTGGCAACACCGAATCCACCGCAGGCGATTATACTTAATGGAACGCATTAAAGCGAGTAGGAACTACTTATCAATAATACGAATATTATTTTATTCGAATTCTAGAAGAATCAGCTCAACGATGAACGCCACTCATTTCTGGTTTGATCGCCCTAGAGGTGCGTTCAAAAAATAAAATATAAAAAAAGTATTATCCCTATTTAGAGGGAAATCTAATTACTTGCATGCTCCTACTTCCAACGATTGCTAGCTTTTTTTCACTTGATTCCCCCGAGAAATGTGTTGGAAAATATATAATAAACAATATGGCGTCTTCTCTTATTTTTTATAATGTACTGTAAGCTCATAAGGGATTAGATAATGTGAGTTGAAAATAACTGCGTCGACCTAGTAATTGCTGACGGAAATTTCTGTCCAAATTTCATGACGCAGATTTTAAAGTTTTGCAGCTATAAAGATTATCATGTCACACGAACACAAACGGTTTTTCGCTTTGTATTATGAAAAAAAAGCATTTTTAAAAAAGCAACTTAAAGACTTAAGGTAGTGGATCCGCGTTATACGAGCGAGGAAACACAAAATCGAGCCATATTTGTGCGGAAAAAAAAACAAATTTGTACAAATGTTGAACATTTTATATGCTTCCAAAAACAGTACCTACTACTGTCAGAACTTTGATCGATCAATGCAACACAAACCCCTTTAAGTTTTTCATCACAACTGAACAACAATAATTGCATCGTATATAAGGCGGCATTTACACAAATTTGCTGTGATTTGCTTCCTGTAAGGTGCAGAATATTCCACCTGTAATATAGTCTAGGAATGTTAATTAAATTACTAAAAATGGGAACAGATCTGATCAGTTTAGTGGGTGGTACCTGTCAACAGTCAGCAGTTTGCAGGTCAGAAAGTTTCTGGTCGATTAAGCAGTTCCCTCCGCACAGTATCCCCAAATATGACACGTCAGTGTAGAGCTAAAATTTAAAGAAAAGTTGCAGGTTTTCTCATTAGATGACTCCAAGATTTTATTGAGACTAGACCTCAACATTAACGGTAAGCACCCAAAAATACGCACCGTACTGTACTACAAATGATTTAAATAGTAAATTCTATACAGGCTCCTAAGAAAATATATAAGATTTCAAACGACATGATTCTAAAACTGCATTCTTTTAAATTCTACATGAAATACGTTCTTGAATTTTATGGAAAACATTCAAAATCGCTTTCAATGGTTTTTAAACTCCACCCATTTTCAGACATTTCGGAATGTATTTTATCGAATTTAAAGATCACAGTTTCGCCCTTCTAAACCTTAAACATACATTTTTATAATTTCAGATTCAGTTTAGAATTTATAGAAACATTATTTGTGGTATTACACGAGTTAGCAACCTACAGATTGATGCTTTGTGTCATTTTTAAGTGCTGACCCTTAAGCTATGGCTCATCATGGTCTAGATCTTCTTGTTCCGGTGCCTTCTATAATTGGAGGTTGGCTCTCGTTAGGACCACAGATAATAGCAACAAAGGAAAATATGGCATGGAAGCATGCCGACTGTCACCGAACTATGACCAAAATGCACGGAATGTCAAAGCGGCGAAGTCAACAAATGCGTTTGGTGTAAAGGCAAAAAAAAATAAAAGCTAGGCGCGCGTCGCCGTACGTAGATACAATTTGCAGTAGATGGGTGAACGATGTGGGCGACACTTTTGTGCGTGATATTTCATTCATAGCCCATCTCCGTTGTTTCATTTATTTATGGTTAGAACCGTCTTCAGCCTGCAGACTGCAGTCTGGAACAAATGTCATTGGGGCATTTTCGCCTACATTTGTACATGTCCCACAATTTTTATTGATTTTTAATTTGTTATGTATTATAGAATATTGAAAAGTTATATATTTTTAACAGGCGAATTTATTAATTTACTTTCTTTAGTCAGTTAAATACAACTGTCGAACCTGCATATATTTTTAATAAATTAATTGTATCGAGAAGTAGCGTGTTTTTACCATGTACCATTTCTGCATTCAATTAAACACATTCTGTTTTTGTAATTAATTTTGAGTGTGTAAGATTAAATTTTCTGTATTTTAAATAGGTTACATTATATATATATATATATATGGAAAATACGAGTATATAGATTAAAGCTGATAAAGGCTCCTTTAAGCGATAAAAGTGTATCATTCATTTAATCAGCTCACTTTCATCGTAAACGGAATGGAAATTATTTTTCCCGAGTTCATAATATAAATATTGTATTAATCAAATTTTGCTGAAATATTGCTTTTAATAACTCACTAATAGAATAAGGAATCTTCTGAGTTTATAAAATAATGTTACTATAATTTTAAACATGTAATATTATTTTTTTTGTAGATTATTTATTAGTAGATTAACTAATTTATATAGCCCGCAGATTCCTCGTTCTATTAGTGAGTTAGTTAGACCAATATTTTAGCACAATGTTTTATTAATACAATATTTATATAATTTTCAATACGAACTTGGGCTTGAATAATTTAAAAATATGTACAAACTTTGGCGAAAATGCCCATTAATTATTTGTAAATTGTCACTTTAGCCATAAAATCGTTCAAAGGCGCTTTGCATATTGAAATCGTAATACTTTTGCTAGTGTAAAGGGTTATTGATTCTGTTGAGTTTTGGGATTGGGCTGATGGGTTTTGAATCCTTGTTTTGAAATTTGACATTCTAACCTAAAAACTGATCAAAACCGATCGGCCATAGATTTGGAGCGTTTTGGCGGTCTTGGAAAATTGAAACTTTGAACTATGAAAATTAACTTCAGAAAAAAAATAATGAAATATACTGGTATTTAAGTTTGAACGTCATTATTTATAAAAAATAAATGGACTGGAGTTCCTTATTGCTCTAAATTATGTTCTGCCTATCAAGTAGAAAGTGGAGTAGTTTGTTCGATAAGTTATATGTATATTTAGAGGAAAGCGCGAGTACAGTGCAGCAAGTTGTAGTCTTCATATAAGGAATATTGTTTACATGCTATTTGCTGTATGTTGCTTTACATATTATTAGTTGTGTTAATCCTCAGGTAAATATGCAGATTCGCTGTATACGGAGTTACTCCAATGAAATATTATACTTCCTGTTTTGATTAACGAGGCTGTAATCGAATCATTCTTCGATACATCTTACGATCGCGTGGATTTATAGAAAGCTATGCTTAGTAGGAAATACTCTAAGGATATCCACAAAGCCTTATCTAATGTTTAACATCACGTAGGAAATCAAAAAAAAAAGAGTTTTTTTGTATTCTCCATCAAATTATTAATTTCGTGGCTTTTGTTGTTTTTTTTCCGTTAACCTTTTCATCGCTGGAAGTTTCGATGTAGGTTTAATGTGTCACCTTGCTACAGAGAGCACCCTTGTAACTACTGTATCTGTTACATGAGTTGTTTATGAGAAATATGAAGAAGAATTGATCTATCAACGAGTGTCATAATTATCCATGTCATTAATTATGGATTTAACATGCCAGGCTGATTGATGTAAGCGTAATGATTAAGATTAAGAAAGGCACGCTTAGATGGCTTGGGTATGTAGAGCAAATGAACGAATAAAGGAGTGTAAGGAGAATATGTGACGCGAATGTGAATGGAAGACGAAGCCGAGGACGTCTGAGGAAGACATGGCGCGATCAAGTGAATCAAATACTTTAGTCGGGCCATGTCAGAAGTCAGAATAGCAGAAGAGAATGTATGAGACGTTATATGAATGTGAATGAAGCAAGAAGTGTATGCCAAGATCGAGTTGTTTAGCGGTCCGTCCTTTCTGCCCACCGCTGCGGAAAAACGACGTGATGGTTAGTTAGTTAGTTATGTACAGACAGAGAAGGATCCTATAATTCAATATTATTCAAAACCTGTACGATTTTATTAAACATATACAGCAATATCTTCAAATCTCGAAGAGGTTCCTACGGGATTAGGTACGTCTGAGACCTTACCCGAAACCTCATCCTCATAAACAACGCATGCAACCGAAAAAAATATTACAACGGAGTTCTCAGGATCGGAGGTCTCATTAATGGTGACCAAAAAATTCGGACTTTACAAACTGTGAAACCTCATCTCATTTGCGACGGTCACATAAAGTGCTCGCTTTAAAAAAGCGCATATACGATACTGCAGCATCTATCGTGTTAACGTTCACACTTCACACCAGATCTATAATTATAATCGAACCCATTTTAGTATGCAAGTGCAATGCAAATGTTTATTCGTATTTGTTTTCAGAATACATTTCGAAAGACGCGTAGGTGCCTACCTAATTGCATGTTTCCCTTTACACTGAGAAATCAAACATAACATAAAATATTTGCATGCATACTCTGGTAGATGACGTTTATTTTGGACCAAAGGACAGATTAAGTGGATACGTACTTTTGAATAATTTCACATTAACAACTCACAGAGGTAGGTACTATGAACCCTTCCTACTTAACATGCACTGCACACATCGTTTGCTGATTTCTCCTTTGTTTTAGTGTAAGTGGATCGGCTAGGGGCTATTATGTCTGTAATCAGGTGTTGCCGTGAGTTTATTGTAGTACCTGCTTAATTATGTTTTAAAGTGTTGGGTTCATTAGAACAAATGGAAACAATGCGTAGTGCGATGTTGTTAAACTAGAACGCAGCTACGAGTATATGATTGGTACCTGCCCAAAGTGGTGCACATTTCGACATTCATAGATTCCTACAATTCAAGATACAATACAGAATTTTTCCTAAGCATATTTTGTTGGGACCTTTTTACGATTTTGGAATAGAAAACTAATAGTGATAAAAGTGATATTTATACCTATTTGAAATACTCGTACAGCTGATGTCAAATTAACATTAGTCCTTTCGACTTCTGGGCCCCAGACAGGAAAATGAATTTGCTTTTATGTTCAAGATAGATTTTTTTTAAAATTGAAAATTTTGGTTCTTTTGCACTCTTAGAATAAATAGAAGTAAGATAAATTTGACTTTTTGGGCACACAGACACGCCCCAGCCCTTTTTTTCGTTTTATCTCTTCAATGATTATTAGAATTGTGTTTTTTTAATAAGATAGATTACTTAATTGAAATATTTCTTTTTCTGACCGTCCTACGCATCCTAGGATTGTATGTTTTACAAAATATGAAAATTATTTTTTTTAGTTACAGTAAAATATTTGCAATCTTGTAGAGTATTTTTTGAAAATATCCGACTTTTTAAAATATTTTGTAAAACATTCGTAGGACGGTCAGAAAATGGTCATTTTTATGATTTGATATTGATAAATGCTGTAAATGATGTAAAATAATGAAAAATGTAATTTTTTTTCTCTTTAACAACGTGTATTGCGTAAAAATATTATTATCATTATTTCGTATTAATAAATAATCTACCAACGACGTTCCTCGTTCCCTTACAGACAGGTAAGAGTGCATCTGAGTCGAGTGGTTCTAAGCGCCTGGTTGCTGGTTCAATTTTCTGTTAGTTGAGTCCTCCATCATTGCACAAGTAGCAATATAAGCTTGTTGTAATGAGGGTATGGAGAATTTAATTATTGTCAGGTTTTTCATAACCCTAGATCGTTTGTTTTTTTTTTTAGTTTTACGAGGGGAAAGCACAGAAACTTGTCCGAGATCTGCTGATTTGGTAGCCGTGAAACCAATTATAAACGAAATCATGTTTTACATTCCATTTGAAACAATATTATCTATTCCCATAAAAGCACCATTAGTTAGATGTAAACAAATACATTACAATGAAAAAACCTTTTAACGGCTGACCTATATAGAGGGTGTGCCAAAATGCATGTCGGACAATATGCTATTACCGCCTATTGTTTTACCGGTTCGTGTTCGATCCGGTTCCGTACTTATAGCGTGGTACTATAAATATCTCGCCCACGTTCAGAACCAAAAGTAATGCTATGGTAATAAAAAAAAACCTTGTTATGGTAGTACGAGTGAAAACGTCCATACACGTAACTTACTTGTTAGTAAGGTTAACACGTTGAAATGTAAAATAATTGAAAATATCGTGTTTTTATTTATGCTCGAATTAGGCTTTGCTGATTCGTTGGGTGTGTTTGAGTGTAATCGTTTAGGGAATATTAATGATAGTTTAAGTAAATTTCGTGGTTATTACGCATGTGTAAAAGTAATCATTGAACAGTTGACAAGCGCTTCGAGTTCTCCATCATTTCCGCTTTTAGTAACAATTGTACTAGGAGTTTTTAAAATATTGTCAGGTTATTCGAAACCCGGTATTGTTTGTCTTCTAAAAATGTACTTCGCAATGTAGTTATTTTCTATAATTAACCCGGTGGTTTGAATGAAAATTATGAAAGTTAGTATGTAGGTTCCTATTTCTTGCCAACAATGGAAGGTTTTTTTAACTACTAATAAGTGAATTATTAATAACATTAATTTAAAATAAAGTAGTAAATATATTCATGGGATCCATTGCAAATTCTATTCTATAATAAGTACGTTTCGTAAGTTGTTGGTCGTTATATTCTATAAGGGATTTAATCAAATATCTACTCATATTTATTAGAATATGTACATTATTGTGTGTAAATGTGTCGAGCCACTGTTATACAAAAGATCAGAAACATTTCACAGTCCACGACATTGTAAACAACTAAATGTGTAAAAAATGTAAATAACTACTAGAATTCTTAAACTTTTAAAGTTAATTTTATTAAAAATTCTCCAGTTTTAAAATAGATCAATAAAATTATAAATATTTCAAATAACTACTAACTCTTTTGCTACTATTCTTCAAATAAATGTAATATCAATAAATAGATAAACTGCAAAAATCGCATTTTCTCCAAAGTGAGATCCCAAGTAAGTATGTATTTTTTTGTATCTGTTTGTACACAATTAGATAGAGACTGTAGGAAGTAATATTTATGCAGCGTCCTTGAAGTGATTTTCTAAAAAAATGGCGCTATACAAATTATCCAATTATCATCATTATTATTGTGAGTTTCTAGTAGGATAGATATTACAAGTTGTAAATTATCAAAATTGCTCTCTACCTTAAAGCACTCTTGAGATAATATTATAGAAAAATTATCAAGTATTGTTGTTACACAGGTCAAACCTTTTATTTAGTTACTATATAAATACGATATTGTTTTATCAACTATTCTGTGGGATATAATTTATGGATGAAGTATGATTAAGTACTGATTTTAGCATACTCTTCTACGAGACTCGGTGTTTTGACTAGGGGTTTTCTGCAACTCATAGACTACTCGAGTCTCCTTGTGATATTTTCTTTAGCCGTTCAATTCCGTGATCAAAACAGAGTTCAGTTGGACAAACACTGCGCCATGGAGCCTTACTTCAATATTTTCTCCAGTATCAATTACTATCCAATCCACAAACATTTTGAAAACAACGATGACTCAACAAAACGCAAACACTTGACTTCCGACTGTACCAGAGTAGTGCCGCATTTTGGCCAAGATCAAAATCACCACGGAGTACGGAATGCCTGGACCGGTTTGGGACCGCGGAGCCCGCCCCGCCCAGGGATAGGATGGCGCAAACCTGTCCAGCGGACCGACTGACACACTGACACTTTTTCATTTCACCGACTATGCAGAAGGCGCTTTTACAGCGATAAAGAATATGCCAGATTGGACTATCGTATTAAGTTGTACTAACAATCACTGGTACGCAGTATTCCAGCTTTCGGCCTTCACACTATAAAAGTATGTTGTATTTTCAGAACTTTTTCCAGTGAATCTTGTGCTGTCATTGGGCAGCAGTGTTTTTTTTTCAATGGATTATGTTCATCTTACTTTCTCGTCATCTAATCTGGCTATTTTATAGTTAAATGACTATTTAAAAATATCATTGCTCACGAAGGACACAAATTTGCAAGTGTGCAGCCCATAAAGGCTGAAAAGCTGTGCCTTCCTTAATTAAAAAAAAAACAAGCCTAAAAATAAACCTAAAAAAACCACAAATTTGTGATAGAACCTTTTCCGTAAATCTAAGGAGTTTTTATGTCGCAATTATCACACCCTAATAAAAATGTTACTATTTCACAATTTCCACTTTTCAGTAGTAACCCACCCTGATACCCTACTTATAAAAATAAATACAAACTCGTCTTCAATATAATAATATCACATATTCAATCTTATGCCAAGCCCTTGGTCATAGACTAGTATAGAGCAATGCACGCCACAGCCTTTTACCCAATTCCAAGATAATAACATGGTTGAACCACTGGCTTTACTACCCGGCTTCACTACTATATATAATTTTAGTATAAACAGTATGGCTACTTGATTCATTTTTCATAATATTTGATGAAACGAACCCTATAAATTAACTACTAAATCATGACCATTAGAGCTTTAAAATAATTTCTTCGAAAGACGTGTAATTAAAACAGTGAATTGATATTTAATGTAATGTGATTTAAAACAGTGATGTAAACAGAGTTCTTCTTATTAATTATATTAAAAATAATTCTTTATTCATTTCAAAAAATGTAATCTTTGTTTCATATTTTTCAATTGCTGAATATTATTTATTAAATCTCGGACCAAATCGCGCAAGTACCTAGTAACTTTATTTCACTATTATCGATCAGTCTGGTAATTCAGTTTCAGTTTCAGTGTCGATAAATCGGCGTTTATTGAAGAAACGTTATACACCATTTTTAATCCCATATTATTGGCAGCTATCATAATGATGATTACAAAGTTCTTCATGAACACAATTGCAAACTAGATAGTGTCTCGGATGAATTTTCGATTTTTTATTTATAACATTGACAAATCTTGAATTTGAGGTATTATATCGATAACGTTATACAGTTTCATACAATACGGCATGTTTAAATATAAGTATAATTTATATCTTACATTATTATATTATTGTATGGTTTACATGAACTACCTCACTGGGTGAAACCTGTTCTTAGGTAGGTGACTGGATGTACAAAAAAAATTAAATATGATGTTATGACAGATTAGGCATTATTAATTCTGGAATATACAAACAATAATTGAGAGGGATTTTCAATTACATTATGAGAGGTTAAAAGAGGTGACAAAATTAATTAAAGAATGTTTGAAAGAAGTGTACTCGATACTTTAGCGACAGACCCTGGATTGTTGCGTTATGTTACAAAAATTAAACTATTATTCTCTTTTATTATTTAAAACAAGAAAAAACAAAATAAATACATTTTAAGTTACAGTGTAAATGCAGGACAGTGGGCACTATGAGCAATGCAGAAAGAATAGCAAAATTTTATTTCATAAGTCTTAAATTTCCTTATGATCTTTTCTCATTAACCATTCAGTGATGTTCTTGTTGAAGGAATACATACTAGTTATTGCCATGGTCTATTTTGCCCGACATTTACACATTGTTGACATTTGTCACATGAGAACGGGTCGCTTCTACGACTCGTTCTTGTGTCCAACAGCTAGGCTGTGGAATGATCTGCCGGCCTCTGTGTTTCCTCCATCCTATAACATGGGTGTCTCCAAGACCCAAGCTCACTCCTTCCTATCCTCCAAAAGACTCTTCACACAGCATCCCCAAAGTTGATATAGGCCTTGAGGGAAATAATTTCCCTCAAGGTCTTCTGTGTGGAGTAACTGTAAAAAAGATGGTCTTAAGTAATAGTAGTATGGGGTTCAGTGTGGTACGAAAGAAGTAAATGTCTTCATTACAATCATATTTTTAATATGATATTAATATTTATTGTCAATATTTCACTGAATTAGGCTCACCTAGTACAATTCTTTTCGAGGCATCTCTTTTACCCGTTTACGAAGTGATTTATTTTTGTTTTGAATTTATGTTGATACGACTTACGTTGCTTTTCCTTCCTCTTTGTTACCGGATACGTTAATTTATTCATGGATATACGAGAATTATTTTTAGAAATAAATTAATTTTGATGATATCTTTACATGATATCTTTACATTTTGATTGAAAGAATGAAGAAATAATCTACATCTTAGATATTCTTCAACATTTGGCTTTTTCGGCTAGGACTTGTAATTATTTTTTCTTAAAGCTAGTCATTTCTTGAACATTCGGTGATGTTAGTAAAATTTAAACTATGCGATAGATAGGGTATTAAAACTTCGATTCATCAGGGCAACAATTTGTCTTTTTACTATTAACTATCGAACTAAAATAACTTTTGCTAAAAATAATAAAAAAAACTGAATTTGTTGAAGTTATTATATTTCATCAAAATGTACTTGTTGTCCCTCGGCAAATCGAATACAACGGCAGTCAGATGATATTTTAAATAAAGTTGGTGGGAGTGGTACTATAATAACTAGCGACTTGAGACAATACGGCGTTTATTGTAACTTTATTGATTTCTTAATATAACGTTTTATCTAAAAAAGTATTGAACTTTGAAACGAAAACAAAAGTTTACATTATAATCCGTTCGTTTTACTAGCAGATTTACAGATGCCATTAAAAGCAGTTAGAGAAATGCGGGAACAAGAAAATAAAAGCTTGTAAATATTTACTACTAACTATAGAAAGTAAAATAATAAGATTTAACTTGCATCCTAATTGTGCAAAGTTCAGCCGGCCGGCAAAGTGACCGACAGGGCCATCTCGGTGACACTCGTCAAACTTCCAAGGTCACGTGTCTTCTACCATTCCTTCTCAGAGCACAAACTTCGACATGGTTCGGCCTAGGTTATTTAATGTCACCGTTAGGGGATTGTGTTGTTTTGGTTGTTTTGTATGAAGTATTTGCTTGGGATCGTGAATTTGAATTGAGATGTGCTGAATCCATTCGCTCTTCAACCGTAGTATTCGGGAATTTGAACGGGGCGCTGTTCATAATGTGCTTATATAATAATGCGACTTAGTTTTATTTTCTCATATTTTTACTAGAAGTTCAGTGCACAATCGCCGCCACTGATTGTCAATATTTCTGTCCGACAACACGCCAGACAGGCAGAGTAGTACCACATAAAAGCTGAATATAGTGTAATATATATTTTTTGCTTCCTTAGAAGGTAGTCTGTGCATAATAAATATTATAACAAGTCCATTTGATATTATGAGTCCAGCTTTTTTCGCCTACTGACACACATACGAGATTAAAAAAAGATTGCATACCTTTTTTAAACTATAACTGTACAAAGACACAGTCTTGTATTATTTTTGTTCATAGTTACCTGAGGCCAATTATAATAAAAAAGGTGTATTATGTAGATTCTATTGTCGGGCGACGGACATGTATGTTTAAAATAGTTAAATGTTTCGTGGGTTTTTATCAATGTGAAAACAGAATCAGTAAAATATAACAAAGTATAGCTTACCTACTTAAATATTTTTTGTAATGTCATTGCTTAAGACTTGTTATAAACGATAAATGGGATTCATATCAAGGAGTCAGGATTAATATTAATATGGCCAGGTTAGGTTATGTTAAAGATAATTATTATTTAGGTAAAATTACTCCATATAACCGTGACCCAAAACAAATTTTATCTATCAGAATACTTTCTCTACTGCATGGACATGGAAGGCATTTTTGAATTGTAGGATCTACAAGCGCATCCTCAAAATATCATGGAGTGATTAGCTATAACCCTTGGAGAGTCCTAACCATCACTAGGAAATGCTTCTGCTCCAAGCAGTCTACCACCAGTTTCTGATGCCTCGGGATGATTTGGTCGTCTCCACATCTGAAAACGCTGAGGTCTTCCAACACTCCTTAATCCTGTGCGCTAATTGTAAATGTTGTGTGAATTATCAAATAAATGAAAAAAACTTCCTTTCATACGGCAAGTACTTTTATTTAGACGATAATACTTTTTATAATTGGAATTAAGGAAAACACAGCTTGGAGGTAATTGTCATGGATAACATCAAAATCTCAGTGACCGCTCTGCAGGCGGGTAACCCCTTTAATCCCAAAATGAGAGTATGCCTATACTATAGGCATCTAACGGCGACTCTATGAACTATTACTAATTACTATTAGAGCCACCCGTGCTAAAATGGTTAAATTATCGTAGTAAAGAAGCCCTCAGGTGTCTCTTTCTGTGGTTGCTACAGTCTTTAGATTTATAAATCTTGCTGTTGACGGCTCTCAATGGTATTTAGCTCGTGGTTGTTTGAGTATGGATCATCCCTTCTATACATCATTTTCACATGGATTCAATGATTTTGTTCTTCCTTCCAAAATACTGAACCATAGCTTAGCACACACTGGTCTGATGAGAATTTTCTAGAGGTTGTATTTGGTTCTTCTAGAGAAGAGTCTCGATTTGTTTTATCAAAATATTTAGCATAAAAAAATGCAGTCTCTCAAATGCATATAACTTTTAAATACACTTATTAAAGTTACTGCCGATTTAATCTGTGAGTGTTATAAACCATTAAATACATGAATATGTGAAGAAATATAAATCAGTCATGTATTTTAGTATCTTTTCCTAGATCTACCATATCACGATTTGGTTAAATAATAAAATATCTTTAATTACTTAAGTGTCTTGTTAATCACAACGTCGTAAATGCCATTCGTTATGATATTGAGATAATGAACGCTGATGATTGATGCATACCTTGGTAACTACTACACTGGCGAGCATGAAAAACTAGGGAAGGTAGCCCACAAACTTTGAAAATTATTGGTTTTCATTTCAGATTTATGAAGTTTTGTGACAATTTTTAAAGTGTTTGTACCTTCCTAATTCTAATTTGTCTTTCTTTTATTGTGCGATTTTGTTTGAATCTCTTTTTATTTTTCATCGTTGGTAATTGAATCAACATATGTCGTGTATGGGTTCAAGAATCAAAAATACCCGCATACATAATTTTAGTGAATGTCTCGCTTTGTCATTTTATATACCTAGTAGTTTTAAAATTTACCCTCACAATACGGTCATGCACCTACTTAGTTTCGTAAACGCACTACCTATTGAAGTTCCAGGTTCATGGGGAGAGGTTTGTCCAGGTCTTGGCGGCAGATGCGTAGAGATAGGGAGAGGCCGGTATGGGGAAACCTATTGACCTCTGCAGCCTGACTCTCTCGACCCATCGCCTTGCACTGCAGTTGGAGGGATGGATTCATACGTCCGTCATACTGACCCAAAACTTCCTAACCACCCCTGATACCATTTTCCTTTCCAGAACTTCATCATTTTCTTTTGTAAAAAAATGAACTGAGGGAAATTATTTTCTTCAGGGCCTCCCATGTGAAGTTAATGTAAAAAAGGTTAATAAGCTTTGCCTATATTAATACAGACGAACCACAGAGAAAATATAATGTAAATAAAACATATTATATAAATTTAATAGGAAGGTACTTGTACGCTTGATTATTCAGTTGGCCACAACGATCAGCGGAAGATGATAATATAATGACCCTTTTCAAATATTCAATGCACACATCTTTACCCGAATTTGATAAACTACACACAGCCTACCTTTGATCATAGAGCAATGCACGCCACTTCTATTCATATTGTGAATTTAAAAGAATGACGAAAAATAATGTGGATAAAAAATAATTAATATAAAAAAACGGCAAAGAATATATCTTTAAATAACACCTTTCATGAAGCTCTGCCTGTGGCCTGTAGTATTTGTTCCCACGTGAACATAATACGATAAACAAATCACAATAGACATTTTTAAAATATTTATTAGCCACAATAATTACAATGAAATAATTTGGGGTGCCCACTTTTGTTGCTCGCCCGTGAAGATATTGGACAACAAATTGAACTGTTTTATGGCGGCATATTATTAGTATATTGTGTATTGGTCGGTGTGAGAGCTTTAATGAGGTGAATTAGACACTTTATGGCCCGATTACTGCGGCTAATATACCATAAGCGACCATGTCCACAAATCTGACATTGCAAAAAACGACCTTTATCACATTCGAAAGGCCTTTGCCCATCGATATCGGAGAGACGAGATTGGCAATCGCTGCCATTATATCGACCAATTTGTTATTTAAAAAATACCGACGAAAATAGGAACCATTTCATTTAAAAAATTGTCTGTATTTTCGAATCAAAAAATAAAGCATTGCATTAATAATAATAAAAAAAACTTTTATTGTCAATAATTTATTTTACGTATTTTATTTTAACAAATTACATAATTTCAGTAATTAACAAAAAGGTCACTGCTCAGCTATACATTCCGGAGCCTACAGTTCAGCTGGTTTTCAATATTGCCATCGAAATTAGATGATGTTAAAGTTTCATATCTTACATAAAATCTCTATACTTAAATAAAATAAAATGAAATAATAAAAATATTTTAAATCCAAAAATATAAAAATTACAAACATTTTTTTACAAAATTGCTAACACTACGTGTTAGGTTATGAAATGATATTGTGTTTGGTACCTATCTTAATCGCCATTCATCCAGTCCTTACCTTCCCAAAGCATCCACAACGTTTTGAAAAATGGAACAATCAGTGATCGGTGATCTGACAGTAATTGTTTGGAGTGCTCTTTTGTTCGGAGAAGAAAAAACTACCTTCGAGGAGCATGTTCGGTCCATACATTATTCGTAAGTGTTTGGTTATCCTATCTCCTTTTGAACCTTAAAACTATCCCTTATTACAATCAACCAAAGCCTCAATATTATTGTTCTTTGTTATTTACGGTACTCAACCGTTTTACAAGCGAAACCCCACAATTTCGGGTGGGTAATTTTCGTATGTAACATTATATAATAACAAGTATCCACTTGCGGCTAACTGTTCAGTCAGCAACCATTCAATGCAGATCTTCTTGAAGCACTGCAGCGATGTCGACCTTCGAATAGATAGTGGTATTTCATTTCAAAGTTTTGTTAAAGAACATATGTAACTACCCTCAAATACAGTGGTTTGATGTATGGAAAGATCAATTAAATGCTCTCTTTCGTGTATTGTATTGATGAGAGTCACGGGACCACTACAGTTTATCAAACAGCTAGGTAGGATTTAATGTAATGCCTGACCGATGGTCTAGGCGACGTAAGCACTTGAATGGTTTTGACATGAAGATCAGATGGCCTGAGAAATGAAGGAGAAGTGCTTTGATCGAAATAATGAAAGAGTACTATAGGATTAATATTCGTGGGGTATATAATTCCCAATAGTTTGTATTATTATGAAATAGACTCACGAATATTTCAGGAGTTAATAATGAGTTATAAATGGTTCGTGAAAAATATGTTACACGAGTACAAATTAAGTGAACTAAGTAAACTACATGGGGTAAGCAGGAATGAATGAATATAACCGTCGACTGTATAGGAACTATAGATGTCACTAGTGTCGCCGTACTTCAGATATTTGACGGCTATCGAAATAGAAAATCTAAATGGCCAGTTCAGCAGGTAGAAGCGGATAGCTACAGTACTTATTTGCAACGATTGTTAGTGAGTGATTTTGACTATATTTTTTCTCAATTCCAAAACCTCCTCCTAACCCTCTCTCTCTCTCTCTCTCAACTCTTTCCTCTATATCCTTCCAGCTCACACAATCCCCCAACTGGGGACGTCATAGAATTATTATACAACGATCACATTTTCATGCTGGAGCGGGAATCGATTCCGCACCTGCCGAAGCGTAAAAAAATGTTATATTATAAACCGAGAACCCAATTTTTTACGTGATTTTTTAACGATTGACCAATCTAGCTAATCCCAAATCATTGCCACACTGATTGTAAAATTCTCCGTACCTACACACTGTGCCTAATAAGAGTATTTTATTGCAGCAGCCTGTAACTCAAATTACAGGGATCGAACTTACCTGTGAGTTCTTCGTGTTGTTTGAAGTTATCGCAGTAAATATCTAAGCAAAACACCTTGCTGATTGAAGTATCCAGCTAATAGCCTAATTGGATAGTTTCTATTCTCCGTTCTTTTCTGGTGTGCCTGTGTTTATTTGCTTTCATCGGGAGATTCTTTTTTTATACATTCACTGTTCGAATGCTGAGAAATTACTTGAGATCTCAGTGGCATGATGAGATCTTTGCGGCCCCTGGGCAGGCCTGTGCACCGGGCCCAACCATCTGTCAACCCATTCACAACGAATGTCAATGCGTTTTTGAAGCTGGTGAATTTTCTTGATAAATATAGTCACCAACGTAAGAGATTGGAACGAATATAATCATGGTTTAATAGAAATGGATTTATTTCAGAAAATCGCTTCACCTGGTTAGAATTTTTTTCACAAGAGGTCTTGTCATTTTCCGTCATGAACGATTAAAAGAAAATTTGTCACTAAAGATGCAAGCAAGAATTGACTTTCTTTATCAATATAATTATTAATAATAATAATTGGATTACGCCGTTTTGTGAAAAATCGCCTCAAGGGCGCTCTATTTATTTATTGTTCTCATAGTCGAAGTCTTTTTCTTATATTAATACCAATAATAATGTTTTATCATCTTCTTTTTTTATAAAGTGATTTTGTTATTGGTCTGTATTTGCTGTGAATATTTTTTTGTTCAGATCTCCCTATATGACGCATCCAGCGTTTTATTTGATTTTTAAATTTATTATCTTTGTTGTGATTTTTGAAGGAGAGTGGGATTTTGTTGTAGAGTTTAGTACCATAGTATAAGAAGTTTTTTTTGTCCAAATGTTGTGTTTGTGGTTCCTTGTTGGATGTGTTTTTGACTAGGAGATCTACTGTTTCTAGTATGTGTTATTTATTGTTTTTTGTATTTGTGAATATAGAGTAGTAATGTTTTAGAGCTTAATTGTTTTATTGACACGATGTTAAGATTGTAGAAGATTTTGTCGGTGCTAGTTCGTAAAGGGACTTATAAGGAAGTATAATTTTCATTATTCGAAAATACCATATTCTAACTGTGATTGGCAGAGACGATTGTAATTACGATTAATCTATTGTAAAAAGATGGAAGGAGGTTATAATAACAATATTTTTTTTAATTGACTATTGAAAAACTGTTGTTTCTCTTACGAGTCTATTGGCAAGTTGTGTATTATAGTAGTAGAGTGAAATATTATTATATATGGGTACTGAGGGATTGACGTGCGTGCGAGCACGAGCGATAATTTATATTTTTAAAGAGTCAAGAATGCAGGCATGATTATAATCGTGCGTGTCGCACGATCATCAAGCACGGTGTAATCACCTTCTTTGCTACCTGGTGTAATAGTGCAACGACTTACTATGCGATTGTGACATAACGAGCCTCCGACAAAATTCCGGAGAAAATTTATTTTCACTAAGAATTTAATGTGGACTAATTTAATTTTAAATTATTGTAGTGTCTGCCTTTTGTATAATGGCCCTTTCTGTAATATTGGTATTTCGGAATAACAGTCGATGGTCTGAAATTTATTAATTTATTTATTTAACTTAAAATAGAACACACATACGTTGGTTACATGTATTCAAATATGAACATAATATCTACATACAATTATGAATTCTAAATCAAACATTAAAAATTACACTTTACGTATTTCGTCCTTCTTAAATTTCAAAACGTTTTCCTCTCCTTTAAGATTGGCCGGTATTTATTGGAAGATCTTCGAAATCACTGAGTAATAATATTTAAAACAATGATGATAGATGATAATGAAGAGAGACAGGACAACCATGCATACTCTTCAAATACATAGAGTTGTCTCCTTTTCGTGCTGTCTCCCTCATGCAATATTTCAGTCGTAAATACACAACACCACATTGTCCGATTTCAATGCTCAATAATTGTATTTGACATTTTCAATTTGGGAGGCAGGTATGGGGACGGCCGCACGGGAATCAAAATCAACACCTCTGCCACAAGTCACCTCGAGTGGTTCGCTATGGAGGGTAACTTAGCAGGGGTGTCCGGGCTCATGGGGTGAGGTTTATCCAGGTCTAGGCGGTGGATGCGTCTGCCCACCAACTGCGTTGAGGGGGGACCCATTGACTTCTCCAGTCGGACTCTCTCGACCCATCGCCTTTCTCCGAAGTGGGAAGGATGGAATAATGCGTCCGTCATTCCTGGACACACTGACCCCCAGATTCATCCTCACCCATCTGTTTTTTTTTCCTTTCCAGAACTTTTCCATTTTTAAAATATTCTACCCAAACAAACCTTCTTCTTTTGAGTATGTAATCTGTGGCTGACCAGGGTGGCATATCTAAACTTCAATACACCATGGCGGGTTCAGTGTTTTTTATACTAATTTTAAAACGTTATAGCAACACTTTTACATATTGGATTTTATTTAAACTACTTTCTAAACCTTCCCGGTACTAATAAGAATGAACTGTGCTATATTCGGCGAAACCGGTCTAGTAATTTTCGAGAAAATCGAGGACAGACAGACAAACATTCGCTTTTATGTATAAAGATATTAACGTGTTTTTTAGAATTTAATACAAATGACCGAAAAAACTAAACTAAAAACTTCTACTAGGAATTTAACTGAAATTTCCGATGATAATTATTTACATTTACAAATATTTATTGTTATTTTAGTCAATAAAACACCTCAGAAGCAGTTTTTTATAAGAATTAAGTAAAGTGAATTAAATTTATATATTTTTAACAGTTTTAGACGCAGTGTGCCATATGTTTTTGTGAAAAACTGTCACTTTTAAGATTTTCCGCTAATCTTTCGTAGATCACTGATAGCGGCTTACTTGGATAGTTGGCTATCCACTTTCTTTCGAGTGCATCATATCGCATATTATCTATTACCCACGTTAATGAAGAATCCTAAAAAGCCGCCCTGCTGGTGTAGTTACCTCTCTCGAATGCCTGCGGTAAATGCAACTAGTTTCACTTGAATTCCTCGCTTGAAGCTGTGTACGTGTTTGACAAGGAAAGTTGCCCAGAGACTAGTTTAATTATATAAATTTAATTTAGGAGGGATTCCTTATTATTTTCTTCGTGTAATAATATTCTTTTTCAAAGAATGTAAAACAATTTTCGTAAAACCTCCCGCTGCCCTCAGCCAATGATGAGAGCTTCTCTACATCTCGTACAGACACAAAATTTACGATACTTACCTCTATAAAAAACATATTTTTGGTTCATTTTCTTTTTTTTAAGAAAATTTTCTTGGGCAATGATGGAGGACTTAGGTTTCAGTGTTTCAAACCACGTGACATTCGATCGACGGCCATTTTGATCATTTGAATTTGAACACTTTTCTTTAAATGCCGATTCTCGTCCCATTTCAGCGTTAAATCAAATTCTAACCAGCCGTCAACCGTAATATCTTCAAGAGCCAATCACAGTTTGATCAATAGATGGAACTGGCCCAGAATTGGCATAAAAAATCATAATCTATTATATTCCAACCTTAGTGCGTAACTAAAATCGGATTTTTGGCTGTTTCTTATTTAGATTTACCACGCTACATGATTTAATGAGCTGTCTTATTTTGAAGCATTATATTATTAACATTTTTAATGTCTTAATAATATTTCTGTACATATATTAGATACATATGCAAAAAAACATTAATTATTGATGAAATGATTGACGTTTAATTTAATTACATACTCAAAAATGTACAGCCGGTGAAAACATGAATCTAACCTGTTAAACGAAAGTTTTAATCACATGATTTAATTTACTGTCACTTCCTCGAAAACATTGATAGTCAAAACAACGAATTATATACTTTTTCCCATACTTAAATGTTTAGCGGAAATAAATTGAATGTTTCCTGTTATACTTAATTATGATAAGTGATACTTTGCTTCCGGATTCATCATTTTTATCTCCGACTTTTTAATATGAATTTAAATTACCATAGCAATAAAAAAAAAAAAAGATTTTTATCAGTAGGTAGTGGTTTCGTTCATATTAGCTATCGAAAATCGAACGTCATAATACACCTTATTATTATTTTAACACACCTACTATCATAATTATAAGCGGAAAATGGCGATTGTGCAAAGATGGAAGACTTAGCTGACAGAGGTTTGAACCCAAGATGTCCGGGTGGGACTTTACGCACTTGTCCACTCGGCTACCAACCGGTCAAAGCAGTGTGTGTTTTTATTTTGTATCAACAGTTTGATGGTACAAAACACTTATCTGATTTCGGTCCTGCGGAAGGTTAAATTTAATGAAATGGTTTAAAACAAAGATTTTTTAAATTTAAGTATAATGTCATGTCAAAAAGTGATTGCTTTCTTCGATTAAATACTTACAGTTGTGTTATCGAATCGACGAGTTCCGATTAGATAACCGGATTTTGAGTTTCATGAAATCCGAAAAGACGGATTTTCTGAAACGGCTCCGATTTTCCAATCTCTAGTCGTGAATCCCCGTTGGGGTCGGGGAGAATGGCAATAAATTCATAATATACATACGATATTTATTTAATTTAATTACGTAAAAAGTGTTAATTTGCTGTAATACTGTACCGTTAAAATATTTATTATAAAGTATATTCAGCATTTAGATTATTTCAGAATCCCCACTGTGGAAGACCACCATTCGGAATTGAAGCGCTTCAACCGAGTTTAATGATCAGGCCGGAATAGCTAAGTACTTCGCAATCACCCCCTTTCCCAAATCCTTCCCTTCCCCACCCCCTTCAGCCAGCGGTCTGGAGCCAGTGAGTCTATAGCAACCCCATGTTGTGAGGCTGAAAGTAGTGGGGAGGGTAAGGAGATAGGGAAGAGGAAGGTGGCTATTCAGATCTGGTCACCAAACACGGCTAAAGCCATTTCAAGCAAAGCGTCGATTCTGAATGGCGGTCCTTCACCAGGGCGATTCTGAAAGTATGTACCACTCTGGAACGTGCCGCAAAGATACAACATATTATTTTTGATAATAAATTGTGAAATAACACAAATTAATAAAATAAACTTCACTTGTTCACGCCGGGATTTGAACCCGTGACCTCCGGATTCGTTGCCAAGGATCGTAACCACTCAACTACGGAGACCGTGACAGTTGGGACTTAAGTGAGGTATTCACAAATGAAAAAAAAAATGTTAGTAGAAATTAGAAATAAATAATTAGATAGAAATGCATACCATATTTATTTCGTTTCTGTTATTATGGAGCAGATCTTCGATTTCGTAAAAAATATTCAAGAATTCGGTCGCTAGTGTAGCTGGAGGTCCGTTCCGAGAACGTTATATTTTGTTGTCTGGCTTATTTCTGCTGAACGACCCACAATTATTATCTTTCTTTGTTCAGTTTTTACCAACCTACATTTAAGTTCAAACGAACCGTTATAAAATACAGTTTATTATCTCCCATGGCTGTCAGCTGTAAGATGCTCATTCGTTATTATTTCACCAATCAATAAACTGACAACGCTCGTATTCAACGCAGCCAAGAGGCGCTTTTCATTATACTGAATGATATGGAGCAGTCTAACAGGAATTGCAATGTTGAGATCCAGATGGTTCCTGAAAAGTGGGACGAAGTTATCAAGACTTCAGTGCTAAAATTGTGTACTACTGTTAACTATACAATAAAGGAAAAAGCCGTTCCAGGTTCTCGACCAAATAATATTATTCTCACTCTATCCAGCCCTCGTATGCGCGATGAACTACTATCAGCAGAGAAGGCCTTTAACCGTATACATTCTGATGACAAATTGAATCGCCAACATCTTGGTTTTCCGGACTCTTCTCCAATCTGTACATGTGAACACCTATCACCACACAACAAGGAGATCGACGTGGCTGCTTGGCGCGCTGCCAAATATCTTTGATTCTGGGTGGGTGTACCATGGGCGCATATTCTTAAGAAAAAACGAAACCACTGCACCAGTAGTAGTAACAAACAAAGATTCACTCCTCCAACTATCCCCCCATTATAAGCATGACCCCATTTTTCCGCAAAAAACTAGTAAATAACCTTTTGATTGTAATTTATGTATTCTTACTCTTTTAATTCGTTTGATTTTCGCGATTCCTTTGAATCTTCTAATTCACTTAAATATTTTAACTCACTCAAAATTCACTCAAATAAAAAAATTCAACAAACATGCCAAATGAATAACATTAGAAATTGTAAACGCAATACGTACAGTCCGCTTATCTACATAAGCATTTGTTGAAAGTGATGTGTGGTATTGTAAATTGAATTAAAATGTATTCAATTTCAATAATAAAAAAATTATCAAAATAGGAAGAAGAAAACATGAAAATAATTATTGTATCTTCACTGACTCGTTTTCGGATTCAACCGGAATGATGCTCCGGTTCGTGAAATCCATAGTTTACACCGCTATGGTTTATGAATTCTAGCAAAAATAAAATTGAGCTTTTAGCAAGGGTCGCTCAGAATTTTCGGCGGAATAAAAAATCCTGGTAACTACCCATTAACTATCGTCACAATCGCGGATGTAAAGTATGCTAGGCACGTAGCAAGGCTGAGATGTCCGTTGTTACGATAATGACCTCCAGTGAAAAGTACTATAGCTTTAAAAAAAAGTTCATATGGATCAGTAAACGCCGATTCTGAATATATTAGTTTAATTATATGTTGAAATTATAAATGTTTATTTAAAAGTCAATAAAAAATCACATTATCAAAACACCTTATTCTGTTGGTAACATTACATTCTCAACATCTGAAATCACAGGCTCTGTTCACGCGTATTCTGATTTTGTATTTGTGTGGAAATTTGTATTTTTTATTTATTTATTTACTTCTATATATCATACAGTACCATTTTATATAACATATATTTTTTAAAGTATAATAAAGGTGCTTTGTATGGTGTTTTATAATGTGGAGTGTAAGGTAGGTTTGAAGAGGTGATACTGTGAATGGAGTGTCGGGACCACCACACTGGGAGAACCTGTGCTGAGGTGTTCACGTGGATGTGTTAAATGTGGTACAAGTATTGATGCGTATTAATTAGTTTTGTTTTAATGTTTTAGTTTTGCTACATAAATATAAATTAGGTATAGAATGTGAAGAGAAAAACATTGTATATGTCGATATTTATATGTCGACTTTGTTTTGTGTTTTAAATATATGTCTTTTTTAGTTTTGGTGATATTTAAACTTAATTTGGATGACTTTAGTTCTATAATTGTTGTTCAAGATGTAAAAAAAAAACATTATTATTGAAAGAAATAAGGTAAGTATATTGTAAGCCAAATAAATTTTCAATACGGAAATTGTGACAATGTTATTGTAAGTATTATTAATTTTATTGCAGTTAAAGTTTCTAAATGAGTACACAATTATATTACTTGGGTTTAGTTCTGGTTTACTATTAATAGAATACGAGTTTAAAAATAATATAAAGATATTTACGATAAAGCTCATCCTTGTATTGACATTTGACATTTTAACCTCAAAACCGACCGGTTTCGTGCAATTTAGCTGACTTGAAAAATTGAATCTTTTAAAATAACTAACTATTGTTCGGAAAAGTCAAAGAGAAGTAGTTCGCATATTATGAAATGGACTGACGAACTCAAAACACTGCCGGTTTCGTATGGGTGAGATCGGCAAAGAATCGGAAAACTATTTAAAGAATATCCGCATCCAAAGTTGAACGCCAGAAGATTTACGAAGACGATGAAAATGACGCGTTCCGGTTGTTAAAATCGTTCGTTTCAAGCACTGGAATAATTATTATTAACAGAAAAAGTAATTAGCAATCACCTATTGTATTCCGATAATAACAGTAATTATAGCTAGCACACATAAAAGCCTAGTTCATTTGCCTTGCGGTTGCGAGTTAAAATTATAAGTTCCCACCCTGTCAGTTACTTTGATATCAACTATTGTAGAGTGCATACATGTTTGTGTTTATATGGAAGTCCCTTTAATGATTCTGACTTTTTTATAAACAGATTTCAAAACTAACTAAGTAACCATAAAGCCACTTTCCGCATGGGTATACAGGGAGGATGGAACATCACACATCTCTCTCTTGGCACACATATTGCTTCATTCACATACACCCATCGTTTCAAATATATAGGTTCTCTTCTGATACAACGACTTAAATATTTTTAACTTCACAGTTTTAACGAAAATATATACATATGTAATATATACTTGATTTAATTTAATCTTTAAAATGAGTGGTGCACAATATTTTTTTATATGAATACCCCACAAGAGTCCAAACTGCTCCCAACCGTCTGGAGTCAGTGAGACAATTGGGGAATGTTGTGAGGCTGAAAGTATTGTGGAGGGGACGGAGAAGGGGAGGAGGAAGGTGGGGAAATACCACGATATTCAGATCTGGTCACCAAACACGGCTAAAAGTCATTTCAAGCAACGTTTCAATTCTGAATGGTGGTCTTTTAGCAGGGCGATACTGAGAGTATCTTCCACTCTAATTAATTAACAAGGTTTTAGAAAATTATTCCAATGTATGGCACCAATGACGTGCCTCTATGAAACATCTGGAGCGTGTTTGCGTGCGGGGGCGTGCTGGGCGCTGCGGGGCGCTGCGGGCGCTTGCGATACTGAGAGTATATTCCACTCTGGAACGTGGCTTTTATAAAGATTTTGGTGTTTTTTTATAAACACATTCAAGCACATAAATTGAAAGATATAGGAAAGTTAGAATCATTCATTATTATTCAGAGAATGAGTGGATTACACTGATTTTGCATTTATTAAATGAAATGGAAAGCGAAATATTGAAAAACAAATGTATTACTTCATGTCAGTGCATCTTACCGTAGCATCTAAACAATACAATTGAATGCAGTTTCATTATGCAAGCGAGAAAACAAACATGGCGTGCGAACTGCATTGCCGTACGCCCGTTCAATTGTGATGATATTGTATCATTACTGCATTATGCAATTACTTGAAATCGTTTACATACTTTTTAGAGATGAATTTACATTATTCTGTACTTGACCACGCGAAACGTAAAAAAACATCTTTCTACAGATGATTTATAAACACTTTCCCCGCGTAGGCAGTTAGGCGCTTGTAAATATCTACTTGAAATCGTGTTATATTATATTAAAATTTTATTTTAATAACTTACTGAAGCTTATATACCTTACTTTAATATACATATAGCTAATATTAACTACAATGATTAAAAAAATATATATTACAATGAGGTTTAATAAGTTAGCTTCAATAAGTTATTCCAAAAAAAAATTGAATATTAATCCTAGACCTATAGAAAGAGTCAATAGATGTCCCATATAAATAAAATCGAATAGGCATATCCAAGACACTATGTAGATTGCAAGAGAATTCGGGTAGAATCCTGTAGTCAATATAAAATGATAGCAGCCAAAAATAGACAGTGGCTTTCCTCTTGTTTCGAAAGTCAAGTGTGCAAAATTTCATCCGGGTTGGAATAGAACTGTAGATTTGGATACAAAACAAACACCCCCGCCCGCCTGGGACATTTATTTTTCTTTATATAATAGAGATAGAAGAAGAAGGTTGTTCAATTTTAGGACTGGAGAATTTTTATAAAATTACTCTAAAAAGCTTAATAATTCTACTTAAGTTTAAATACGATATTATCAGCAGTGATTTACATTTTTACACATTTAGTTATTTACAATGTGGCGGATTTAAAAAGTTTCAGACTTTTTTTATAACACTAGCTCGACGCATTTGTGCACCAGTGCCTGATAAAAATATATATGCATATGATACACATATTATATATATAGTAATAAAAACAATTAATTAATATTAACAAACTAGTTGAGGTATAACACCTACCTACTATGCAGGTAAATAATGTATTATTGATCTCTATGGTGCATTTTTTGACACATTTATGATTTATAAACTAAATATTTATCATCGATCGGAGTTGATTTAATTTTAAAATTATGCTTTTTTTTAATATTCACTTTTAAAGCGGGATAGATATCAAGGAATCGATTAATCTTATGTGAAATCCGTACAACCGAGGCGGACATGGCACGATCAAGTCGAGAGTCAGAAAAACAGAAGTTTGTGTAAGCGACGATCTACAACTGTGAATGAAGCAAGGAGTGTGTGCCAATATCGAGTTGTTTGGCAGTCCATCCTCTCTGTCTATCTCTGCGGGGTTTGCTTATTTTATTGCACGTCTTACAATAAAGTTGTGTTTTTGAGTAATTATTGCGGTTCACTGATAGTTCAACGCTCAGCAGATGGATATGGATAGCTTGGATTAGCGAAAATTACGCTGATCGTGTTAATGACCCAATTTTTCACTTAGATGCCCCTTAGATTATTGAAAGCGGTTACAAGATATGGAAAACTTTTTTCTTCGAACCTTGAGTTTCTCATACTATATGAATAATTGAATCAGATAAAATTTCAAGTAATCTGATTAATTATTATGCGACAATGTTATAATTTTTTCATTTTAACGGTAAAGTCGTATTTCCAGTGACATTTCATGAAGGTTCTACAAGTAAAGCAAGGGCTTCGTGTTATTTTAATGAGAACCGATAAATCAATAAAGATTTATTATTTACCCTTTATCCGCATTCTTTATGTACTCCTGTTATACTTAAAATATTATAATAAAAATAACTCATTATTTAATACATGGGTTTGTTATATATTCAGACATTACTTATCGAAGGCACTTATATTATAGTTATAATAATCGTAATACGTCATTAGAAAATGTGTTTTCTTTTACATAAACATTCTGGGCGTTTTATACGATTCATTTTTTCATGTAGATTCCATACAGGTTGTCTTTCCATACGAATTCGGTGTAGAAAATAATATTGGTTCTATTTTTGATACCTATTTTCGTACAGTTTGGTGCGCAATCTTTGACAGCTGACATTGTTTTACGTAGCGATTATTTCTCGTATTTTGTGGAAATGTTGCGTGTTTATTTCGGAAAATATTTTTAATAATATTATTAACCTGACGGCCTCCATGGTCGAGGGGTAAGGCTCTCGACTACGAATCCGAAGGTCTCGGGTTCAAATCCCGGCGTGCGCAAGTAATTTTTATTTAATTAATTTGTGTTGTTTCACAATTAATTAATTAAAACATGATATATTGTATATTTGCCACGTTCCAGAGTGGAAGATACTCTCAGTATCGCCCTGGTGAAAGACCACCATTCAGAATTGAAACGTTGCTTGAAATGGCTTTTAGCTGTGTTTGGTGACCAGATCTGAATTGCCAGGTATTCACAACCTTCCTCTTCCCCTTCTCCTTCCCCTCCCCAATACCTTCAGCCTCACAACATTGCCCAATTGGGAATGCCATAGTCTCACTGGCTCCAGACGGTTGGGAGCAGTTGGGACTCTTGTGAGGTATTCATATTAAAAAAAAAACCTGTTAACCGGGGGATTGCCTTCAAATCCAAAATAAAGTTTTGTATGAAACAGGCCGCGCAGCCGTTCCTCTTAAATTGATGTCGATGCATGTACCGATGACTCACACATTTGTAAAACGTAAAACTAAGTCTCGCCCGTTCAATGGTATAACATATATTTCGAAGACGTTTTTATACGTACTATCCGTACTCGATACTGTTTATATTTGACATATAAAAACGTCACTCTCGGTTAACGGGTTAATAACACTATTGGCAATAAGCAGACAAGACTGTGTTTGTTACTATTGGCGAACGCGTGTTTTATATATGTATTGTTAATTTTGCTTGTATTTTTTATCATTTGCTGACATTTTGTGACAGATACTTACATATAATTTCAGAGTGGAAGATACTCTCAGTATCGCCCTGGTGAAAGACCACCATTCAGAATTGAAACGTTGCTTGAAATGGCTTTTAGCCGTGTTTGGTGACCAGATCTGAATAGACAGGTATTTACCCACCTCCCTCTTCCCCTTCTCCTTCCCCTCCCCAATACCTTCAGCCTCACAACATTCCCCAATTGGGAATGCCATTGTCTCACTGGCTCCAGACGGTTGGGAGCAGTTGGGACTCTTGTGCGGTATTTGTATATATACATATTTTTTTAATATATGATCTATGGTCATGTTAAATAAACGTTAACCTTGATACAAGCCATAAGTGCGGGAAACACCGATTTATCCTAATCCCGAATACGGTACCCGAGGTCTGTCTACCTGCGGCTAATCTACAAACGCCCGGCTTTAAATTCCGGGAATTTTGCAGTCGCCAGAAGGAGCCAGCAGTTATGGGGATTAACAGCGAACTAATTAAAAGCCACAGTTCGGATATGATTAAAAAGGGGGCCGAAGCAAGATCAGTAGTGGACAGAGACGAGTCAGTAGAGACCGTCCGGCTAGTGATCGTAGTCGAGACTCCCGTCTCCTACAAAGCAAGCAGGCCACTTGCATCCCCAGCCCGAGACGCTGTGGGAAGACTCGGCAGAAACCGCCGAACCCCAACGCCCACCGTTCGAGTGCAGTCGAGTGCCTTTCGCCTCCTGCCCTCCGGCGCCGTGATCCCATCAAGGCGCATACCCACAGCCGCAGGAATCACCACAAGACAGCAGTCGAGCGCCTCTGGCATCCTGCTGATCATCCTCTTGAACCGTCTGAAACCGGTCGTCAAGCGGAACCCGAACCGCGTGCCCGCCCGGCACCAGAACCTCCCCCTACCGGAAGTACCATCTGCTCTCCGAGGCTTCCAACACCAACATCTAGACGACTGGTAATCTCCCCACTGAACCGTGTGCAGATTACCCGTAAAAACAGTTCGTGCAATTAAGTGACACCCACAATACCTACCAGTTAAGAATGTATCTTACATTGTGAATTAATAAAAAACTTGACACTCAACTAAGTTACCTGTTTTCTACTGAACCCCAATGACCCCATCATGTCAACCTTTTCCACGCGTCAATAATATATACGACTTCTGTCACACGCGGGGCTCTTTAAACTATAGAATCTTTGCGGTGCACGGGTGAGCCGCCCGCGTACAGGGCATGTCTGGCGCGGCGCAGGGGTGCGCTTCTCGCGTTTAAAAGGTTAAGGAATGTTGCAAAAAACATGTGTTCCGCCGAAGCTTAAAAATGAACACTTTTAAGTAGTAAGTACAACTACCGGAAAAATTTCTAAGTCCGGGAGCGCCGAAATAGTTTTATCCTGTCAACTGGTAGGAACAATGATAAAAAAATCATCGTGATATTAATTTATGTGCTCCAACTAAAGACAATACTCATTTGCATATCAAATAGATATATACGGCAGTAACTTAAACATGTACTTATTGTTTTTTTTAAGCCACATTTCTTGGTATCTGGTTGTTTATTTATTTATGCATTTTAGTTAATTAAGTTAATGTGTTTTATTTTAGTTCTGTCATGTCTCATGTTTCACCTGACAGCTCAGTTCATATCGTGTTTACGTTTGACATTTGCTCGGTTTACCCTGAACAAAGAGACATGTAAATTAATGCAGTTCTACTACACTTATTTAATGCATAACTTATGCCGTTAATGAAGTGGGACGTAATATTTTCACTAAGTCTGCTATTTAACCGCACTAATATGGAGTATTTAATTGATTTACTCTTATATTAGCAATATTTTCCTTTAGATTTTTCAATTGAAGGGAATTAGAAAAAGATTTTTTTACGATGTAGGAAGAACTTTGTGAAAAACCACAATTCAAATTAAATAGTTGCTAGAAATGGCTGTAACTCGACATGGCGACGCGTATCCGAACAACATTGCAATTTTTCTTGCGATACAGGAGTGCCGTTCATGTTCATAGTGATTATTTGGTTGTTAAGATGTAATTGAAATAAAAGGAAATTTACGAAAAAAAACGTTTTTATTTAAAAAATCTTAAAATTATATATTTGCAAACCAAGATAACAAAGTTATTGGGTATATTGCACGTAGCAAATAATTTTGCTCTGTGATATATTGGAACAAACTTGTTTTACTTTGTTAAAAATAATTTGTTTATTAGCAGTTTACCGTAGCTCAAATAATTTTACCAGTTGCGCGCGCATCTCGAGGGGAAAGGTAAGTACTATATTGGGCGCTTGATAATCTACAAATTCAGAGATTATTACTAATATAATCAAGTCAAAAGCATATCACGAAAAATCGTATAAAAATGTCTTATGAGGATATGAGTTATTAAATAAGAGATTTACTCGATTACTCTGTCTTAAAATTAAGTACAAGCTAACCTTCCTTTTGTTTTGAAGGCCAAGTGTGCAAAATTTCATCAAGCTCGGAATAATACTGTGGATTTGTATAAAAACAAAAAAAAAATCGAGCACTTTTTATTCATAGATTAATCCAAATCCGAATTTACAGAAGATTTTTCCTTTTTCTTAAAACAATTCATCTAAACTCCTGATTTTCAAAGATGCAATATATCTGATCGGTTGTCTTATATCAGGGTTTACTGAAATTATCTTCCAGTTAGAGAACGTTGGTAGCAGACCTAGCACTGCATTGATTGTGAATCTGACTTTTATCAGAGTCTCAAAGCTACAAAATTATATTTCAGCCCTTAATAACCCTACATTTCATACAAATAGACTAGAGCACACTTACAATAGTCCTCTCAATCTTAATCAAGAATTAATGGTTCCTAAGCATACAAACATGGACAAATAACTTCATATCACATGATTCCCAGCTGTTTAAATATGTTACCTGCTGAAAAAAAAAAAATTAAAACCAAACAGTTAATAAACATATTTAAAACTTGGCTAGCCGAAATAAACTATTTGTATTAGATAATAAGGAAATATAATATTTTTTTAAATATTTTCATGTAACCTTAACTGTAAATTTTGAGTTTTGATTAACAAGCTCCCCTTAGACACAAAAAAGTAGTTTATGGAGAAATCTCTATTAAATCATTTATCGAAGGTTCCTACATAATTCGTTTGCTCGCATTCTACAGACCCAATGAATTGTCTTCTACAAATAAAACAGTTTTAGCACCAGATAAATAGGTCAGATTTTAATGATTGAAAATTTATGTGCACAGGTGTTGTGATTGCGCCAAAATATTCAATATCAACATCTGTCACATTAAACAATCAAACCGAAATCCTTAAGGCATACATCACCTCCTACAAGGCCACGAGTGGAAATATTTTACATGCCGTTAGATATAATAATTACAATACAATAATAATTTATTTTTATAAGTAGAAAGTATTCAATATTTTGGTCGAGTTACTTAAATTTTATTTTTTTTCCATATTTTTGCTAGTTTTCCATATTTTTGCTAGTTTTCCATATTTTTGAGATTTGAAAGAAGATTATTAAAGTAAGTTATTCCTAGATAGAAGTGAGTAAGTAAGAAAAAACTGAGCTTACCACAGGCATGCGGACACGCCCACATAACACTTCTGTCAGTTTATATCTTCAGTGTTCATAGCTATGTTTTACATCACCTTGAGAATGACATAGCTATTTTCGAAACTAGTGAAATTGACAAATAAATTTGTGGAAAACAAGTTAATAAAAGTGTTGAAGGGTGACTCTTTGATGGATGATTTATTGACTCCAGAGCTCACCGTTCGACATATTTTCGCTGTTTTAAAAATAAACAGATTAATTAAAAATAAATTCATCTAATGTTCCAGTTCCCCTTTCCATTGCATAATTCATTAAGATTATACTATTAGTGAATATTTTAACGGATATTAAAGAAATATTGGGAATATTTCAGGCTAAGGCCACTCTCTGACGGTCCGGTAGGGAATCGACATAAACCTCATGCGTGATACCGACAGGGCACTGCGCCATACATTTTAATGGGCTCTAGCTCACGACTCGGGAGGGAAGCGGGAGCTGCGCGACATACTTCAGTTATACCTCAAGCGGGACAACAATTCAGTAGTTTCTCGGTAAACACGCCCCTAGTAAATCTATGCACTGCGTTTCGATCGTTTACGCGTCATTTATCCTTTGAATTCAAACACGGAGCGGGTATGAATTTTTGGCTAATAATGGAGGTAGAGAAATATGCACGCCTTTATAACTATAAATTACTGGAATATGCATTAAAGGGTTATTAAAACTCTTTCCTCAGCACTAACGCACTCCCTCATATTGGCATTCATTTTTGTAATATCCAACGAGCAACGCGCTGGACCAGTTCTTGGAATGTTTTTTTTGACGTTCGGTACATTTGCCGGAATTTTACATCATCTTCGGACAGTTTCCTGGCAGCAACAAATAACCTACAATGAATATTACGTTCATTGTAGGGGTGGACCCAAAACCTCCGCCTTTTTTGTCTCATTCGAAGGAATAAATATGATACCAGAGCCCTGTCTTCACTTGATTCCCCCGACACTTTTTGATCTTGAGTTTGACAGATCCGATAACGGTAAACATAACAGAAATCTGCAATACCGACAATTTACCGGCCCCGCTACAAATCACTGCAGACCCGTCAGAGAGTCGATGGAGAAAATATCGCGAAACATTGCCTGCATTTTTGCAGCACCCGGTTTATGTCGATTCCCTACCGGACCGTCAGAGAGTGGCCTAAGTTGTCGGCGTTCCGTTGAACCGTTGTGATATTCTTTAGCCCGCTCTACTATTTCGCACATTCAAATACATAGTTAAACATTGGTATAGAAGCCCCTGGATGGGCCCTTTTATAGATTACGGAGAACTACTCGTATAACGTGTTGAGAAAAAAATTGTGCCCACATTACTATGCAAAGGAATGTTAAGTGTTAGGTTTTCACACGTTCGAAAAAATTACAATATTTTAAATTAATGTTAAAATACTGTGGAATTTTTCCTATATTTATACGAGATGTATCAAACAGACACGGCCGACTTGAACTAGTGATTTCTGAGCTTATTTGGACTGCTTAATGTTGACATTTTTTTCCAATTAAAAATAAAATAATATTCTGTCACACCTCGCCACTGATCACACTGCCACACCTCGCAACGGATCACGTGATACACGCTCTGTTTTGTCAGTATGGTGCTGCTGGAATGAGATGTTTGTTTTTAATTTAAAAAAACGTCGACATACTTTACTCCAAATAAGCTCACGAATCGCCGGTTAAAAAGCCTCTCCTGTACGTGCTGATTCACCTGTATATTGTTTTACTACTCATAAGTAATTAGTAAGTCAATTTAAATGGATTTTTCTAATACGTGAATTTACAGGAGTGTTTTTATTATAATTTTGTATTTTTTGTGGGGAAAAAAGATTGTGTTGTCATCAGTTCACACAGATGTGTGAAAATGTATACCATAATGTTAAACATGAAATGAATAACTGCTAATGTTTTTTTTTCTCATCTTTTCAGGTAAGTTCCAGATATAGGATACTTTCCATTATGGATAGCAACACCAAGTAAAATCGGATTGACTGATTACAGAGCAAGTTTGATGACAACGCAAACAAATATATGTAGGTACTTATATTTTTTTTATCGGATAAAGAAACAAGTAACGCTAGCAACTGATTCTCTAGTCCTACCGGGACTAACGTCTCTTCCAATTAAGTTTTTGAGACCTAATTACAATCGGTCATTTTAATCGATCCTATATTCCCATTTTTTTTTAAACATAGTTACGAATAACTTGACAATATTTGAAAATCTCCCACTACCATCACAGTTAGCGGAAGATGTTGCTTGTGTCGTAAATGGAGGACTTAGCCAGCCGAGGAATTGAACTCACGATGCCTGGGTGAGAGCCAAACGCGATGCAAACTCAGCCACTGACCGGTCAAATTGAATTATTATCCTAAATTAATTCCCTTCAATTTTTGTATGCCATATTTTGTTGTAATTGCAAAGTTCTACCCGAATATATTTGCAATCTAGATGGTGTCTCGGATATACCTATCCGAGATTTTATGAATTATTTTATTTAGAACAAAAAGTGCAAACATTCTAGAGAGCCAATGTATTCCAACAGTGGCGTGCACAAGGTTTCTAATCAGGGTAGGTACTAGGAAAAATAGCAAAATAGTTGATATTAAAAAAAAATTACAACAGACTTGGTCAGTTTTAACGAAGAATGGCCTTAGCTGCTGGCTTTATTCGATGATTTGAAATTACCAAAGCCACATCAAATATCCGAATAACCGCTTAATTTATGCATACATGTCAATAACTGCGTATACAGATAAAAATTTTATATTTTTTCAACCGGGCAACTGTATGAAAGAAAGCCAATATAATATTTTTCATAATCATTTTGATAGTAAAGTTGTACGGATTAATAGAAGTACCAATAGATGGCACTGATTGCTACATTTGCTGCCTACATATAGGCACGGCCTTTCAGACACTAACACAAACGAATCGTTTCTTGAATGAGCATCACGCACACATGTACATTTTTTGGGTCGAATGAATGCAACATTTGAATATGACCGTGTGCGTCATTTTGCATACTTAGTTCCTTCCTTTGACGCCTTACAGTTGAGCGTTCTGTGTGGCGCTGCATTTCTTAGTTAATACCTCTCTTGTTTTTTTTTAAGTGTAGAATCTACGTCTACTGTAGATTGATTTCTTGCAATAATTTAATTAATTAATTTTTTGTATGCGAGTTGGGTAAGGTAGACAGTGCTTATGTGCCTATATGCATGCCCCTGTATACCAATGCTTTTGGGGGAAAGCGTCCAAGATGACTGCCATTTTTTTGTTAAATGCTCTCCTTGCGTACCATACACCGATGTATTTGGCTCATTAAAATAGTGGAATGATTGTCTACCTTGTGATTGATTATTCATACAAATCATACATCATGGCTGCATGCAAATTGCTAGCGGAGTGGGTTCACTGGTCTACTTGCATAACTTAAGCCCGGGTATAATATGGCACCCGTATTTATTCCAAATCGATCATCGGTTCTAGGCTTCGCGTATATCCCCCATAAACGGAAACTAACGGAAGATGTTGCTTTTTGAAATCGAGATCGGCAGTCGTGAATTTTAATTTGTTTCAATCATTTAAAAATATACATTCTTAGCTGTTCATAGCTTCCCGAAATCAAACCAATTTGTTGATTGTACTAAATATGATTAATCATATCATGAAGATGCACTAGGCATGACTAAAGAATAAGAGACTTGTTATTTGTGGGTTTTCATTATATCAGCCAAAATATTTAAGTGATCCAGAACTGCGCTGTTGGATATTATTTTTGCTACATGGATAACGATTGCGCATCAACCTATCTCTTCTGGAAGAGATATTTTGTCATAATAATATAAACACATAGATTTGTTTTAAACCTATTCATTTTAATATATTGATCGGTCGATTTTGGAAGTACCCTTCCTTCGTCAGGATAACATTAAATCTCGCATAAGATACAAAATAATGACTTACATAAATATTCAGGTATTGGAGTAGAAGACGACCAAGTTGATGGGGTAATTAGGCGTTTTACCTTAGGATAAGAGCGGTTCACTGGAAAAATATTTAGAATAGGACTATAAGATAAATTGAATTAGTTATTCAATATTTAGGTATTTTTAAACTGTCTAATTTTTTATTACGGTGAAGAATTTGAACCCCTTTAACTTAATTTAAAAAATATGATCGGTTGAAATGAGCTGATTGGCAAATTCTGAAAAATTATTGTTATGTAAACATCAAATGTGTAAATTTTTATTCGATGCGCGTCTGTAACTAATAATTAAAAGTCATTTTCAATGGCGTAGATTAGTTAATCAAATATTCAGCAGGGTAATTGGTCCCAGGGCAACGGTTCTCAGCAATGTGACAACAACTCAAGAAGACTGCGCTAAGTTAATTTTATAGAGTAATTTGACATTTTTTTAACCGTTTAATAATATGAATGACGGCATAAAACGAATATTTTTTGTCCTCCAAATAATCAGGAAATGCACCTCTGTTGTCTTGGTTTTGATTATTTAAATTCCAACTGTCACGATCTTCTGCGGTTACCATTTGCGAAACTTGGCATTCCATTTAATTTCATGTTGTAAGTTTCTCAATCTGTGAATTTGCCACACATTCATCTTCTTATTCTCGGTGCCCTCTCCTGTTAATTGAATTGAGAGATAATCTTAACTCTGTGTATACGGGAAAAAACATGAGAGTTTTTATCTACCTGTACCTACCAGTTTCGAAGCTTTTGGAATGTATTTTTATATATATGTACATATATATATAATTTTCAACTTTTAATAGCGTCGTTTAGTGATAAAATACCACAAGGTCGCATTGAGCACATGGAGCACAGACGTCAGGTGGAAATGCTGTCCTACTGGTATTTTAATGGAAGATTTTTTGAGGAACTAGCGTCATTGTTCCCTTCGGCACCGGTTCACAGTCGGGAAACAGGCCAAGCGCAACGTACACGGATGACATTTGTCACATGAGAACGGGTCGCTTCTAGGAAACATTCTTGTGTTCAACAGCTTGGCTGTGGATTGACCTGTCGACCTCTATGTTTCCTCCCTCCTCCCTCCCTCAAGTCCCAGCTTCACTCCTTCCTATCCTCTAAAAGACCCTCCACACAGCATCCCCAAAGATGATATAGGCCTCGAGGGCAATTATTTTCCTCCGTGCCTCCTTTGTGGAGTTGTAAAAAACTGTAAAAAAAATAAAAAAATTTGCAGCATTTGTACAAGAGGATTCAACCAGTCGGTAGGACGCATCAGAGTTGGCCGACCTGAGCGTGAGTTGCATTCGAGGAAGATTGTCCGTTACGCAGAGATCATTCAAGGAAGGGCAAGTACCTGTATGATGATGCCAGTCCGTTCTTTCATTTTTTGCCATGAGACATGTATTTGACCGGTAAAGTGATGTTTCTAAACTTCATCATGAGATTGAAATGCTGTCGCGAGTTTAAAATAATTGGATTAATCTAGAAAAACTATAAAGCTAACCAAAATTCAGGACACCAGAGTTCACCGCTCAAGTTTTTATTGCTTATTATTGATGTACCCATCTAAAATGTTAATTCTCAATATTTTCGCTGTTAAGAATGACGCTTTATACAAAATATTATTAAACATTTGAAAACTTTCGACCCATAGTTTGAGCTCTCCTCCTTCGCTAAGTCCCTAGTAAGACCTGTTGATATACATACTTACCCGTATATTTCCTCCAAGAATCGTGCTTCGAACAGAGAGCAATCGAAGGTGTGGTTTGATTCTTTTGGCTTACTACTGCTTCCGCATTTTGTAATATTTCATCTCCATTATGAACACTACATTTAATCACAACGTATTTTTTATTGTCTCATGTCTCAGCGCGCCTACATTTTATAATGTTAAATTGTAACAATGAAGGTTGCCGGAACTGAATGTTAGAAACATCATTTCCATAATATTTGTAATATTTGGCTATTTGGTAGTTTTTGATTTGGTAGTTTGGTATCTTAATAATAATAATAATAATTGGATGATTTGTATAGCGCCGTTTTTGTTAAAAATCACCTCAAGGGCGCTGTACAAATATTACTTCCTATTCTTTATCTACTTATGTACAAACAGATACAGAAAAACATACTTACCTGGCAGGTCGCTTCAGATGAACACAGTTTTATTAGAAAAGTTAAGTATAGAGATGAAAGTTTTACAGTTGCTATTTTATCCTCCTTTTCTATTGATTTTACATTTATTAGAAAATTGGTGGCATAGGGAGAGTTGGTATTTATTGAAATATTTATAATTTTTAGGACTGGAAAATATTTATAAAATGACCTTAAAAAGCGTAAGAAGCTTTTAATAGATATTAACATTACAGTGTTCGGGCTGTGACTTTAGGTAAACACTAACCGGCTGGCCTAGCTAAGCTTAGTTTTAGCCAATCTACATAGATGGCATTAGCGACCACTGTCAGTAAAGTAGTTAGGTAGCTTCTTTGTTGGAAGTTCCCAACGTCACTAGTCAGATCTAATACTATCCTCGTTAAAAAAGGCGATTAGCTTCCTGGCCCTCCAATCCTACATTATATTTTAAATTGTAAGATACAACAGTTTCCTTAGGAAATTCATGAAAAAGATATTATTTATATTGATGGTATTACGAATTTGCTTAACTTCAGCAGACTTCAATCGCTGGAAGGCGAATCATGGTGAGTAGGTTGACATCACGAGATGATATTATTATAGCTTCGTCTTAGTAAGTAAGTACTGCAAATGCCAGAAAGCATCTCAAATGTAACCTATGTATTATGTATGTACACGAATTGATTGAGGAATGCGGTAGTAAATAAACTATGTATAAAATTAATTCAGACACTCGATTGTGCTTGTCTAATTATCATAATGAAATTGTGACCATTTTGGAAGACGAAATTAACTAAAGTCAGTGTTGTGTTAGCCAGATTTTGTGTTTCCTCCCTCCTACATTCTTTCATTTCTCATTCCACTCATTACACCAAGTAGATATAAGTTTTTTTTAAACGTGTCAAATTTAATAAGATCTGCAACCATAGTTTGAAAATGGTTTTGAACACCGAAACACCTTTAACAAAAATAAAAAAAAACTTTACTAAATTTGGTTTTCATTAAATAAATAAAATGATAGGTATCTACGAAATAAATAAAATAACAATTAATTTACCGTACATATTAGTAGCAAAAATCTAACTAACTAACGCACGCCGTTTCACCACAAGGGTAGGCAGAGAGGATGGCCAAAAAACTCGGTATTGGAACATCTTCTTGCTTCATTCACACACATTCATACCCTTATTCATATTATTCTGACTCCTGACATGGCCCAACTCAAGCATTCAGGAATTCGAGAATCACTTGATCGGCCAAGTCTTCCTCGGGCGTCCCCGACTTCTTCTAACATTGACATTCACGTCATATTACCTTACGCTCCTTTCTTTTTTTTCAGAGCGCTACGGGCGCTTGCTATAACTAGGCCATTAGCGTCCTCTATAATCTTATCAATATACCTGGCTAGTTATTTCAAACTTTGTCGCATATTTTTGAACTTTTTTGACATTTGAACGATCTCAGTTAAACGCCGATTCTCGGCCCGTTTCAACTTTTGATTAAATTTATGTAAATTAAATGTGACGAAGTTTGAAACAATGGAACCTAAACGCAGCTAAAGCAATTTTCCAAAAAAACTGATGATATCTTACACATATTTCACGAAGCAATAAGTATCTACTCGTACAACCAAGGAGCGAATCTTCCGCTGTAGTATTAGGTTGATACGTTAATACATAGGTTGGTACATCTGACATACAGGCATTATATAGGTAGGTAAGGTAAGGTTAGATCCGAGTACGAATCGCCGGTGAATGTCAGTAGGTAACCGGCACAGCGCACCTGGCTGCAGAGTGATATTGCAATGCTGAGTTTTAAAGTTCAGTCCCCAATGGGCGCATTTGTTTCATACAATAGTAGGCTGGCGCATTTACCTACAGATCATTTAACTGAAGACGATGTGGTAAACCTAAATTTCGGATATAATAAGCAAGGAACGATGTGACCTTCGCAGAGATTGTTGATATCTGAAATTGGGTTGTCACTGCGGTTCCAGTTACCGGGGTTGTCCAGTAACTTTTGAAACCGATTCTTCAAAAAAAAATGTATATATATATATATATCTATATATCGGGGGTTATTAGAGAAATCCCAAGAAAATCAACTGGTTAGTCAAGTTTTAAACTTTTTCGTTTTTGATAAATATTTCAAAATTAGAGAAATAATATCGACGGTTGCAGTGACAGCAAAGAAACCGGTTCGAAGTAACCGGGACAGGAATATCGACCATCTCTCTAGACCCTCGTAGCCGAGCTGGTCCAGTGGTCGCAAGTTCGAATTCGCAAAAAATGGGTTTTTTTTTTACCTACATTAAAAAAATATATGTACGACAATATGTACGGCCTTAGTGGTAGATACTCTGAGTTTCGCTCTTATAAAATACCACCACTAAGAACCGAAAAAATGATTTGTCCGGTTTTAGCTGTTTTAGTGACTAGATTTGAAGAGCCAGGCATTTCCCAACCTTACTCTTTCTTCTCCCTACTTGTTGAGATGCCATAGTCTCATTGTCTGCGGGCATTCGAGACTCTTAAGCGATTATGACAATCGAAACGTCGTTCTTCATTCGAGGATGTTGTAGTTCCACTAGCTATGTGCAATTGGACTTCTTTGCCAAGTATAAAATACAAAAAGGTACCTATTCAACAAAATGTATTTGCATTTGCCGGTTGTTGATCCTCCAACCTCGAGATCCAGAGCCAAGGGTCTTATCATTCCGACAGAGATTGTCAATTTCTGCAAAATCCTCTTTCTCAAACATACATTCATCTCCTCATGGGAGTCACTATTCTTGCGTCACTTTTGGTATAATAGCGAACACTGAACAGAATTATTCTCTGGAAGTGTAATCTATACCGATTTGAAATAAAACTGAGATAGCCAACGTAAGGCGGGTTCCCACCTTATCTATTCTATGTCCTATTTCATAGAATCTATAAAATTAATCACTTAGAATAGACCTTCCATGCGATAGAATACTCGACAGAAATAGAAGCCTAATGTTGAATCAACAACTTTAGTTCACCATTCTATATTATAGAATCGACCGGCAAATAGACCCATGTGAACACGGGAGTTGCTACGCGAAAGCTGGCCTCTTCGCACGTGTGTAGAATTACCAGTACAGCTATGTCCAATAAAAAAATGGTGTACAAATGGCGTAATTTCGATATAATTATACTATAGAAATTTTTAATGCCTCTGGAACCTTAAATCAACTGAGTACAGGACAGAAATAAACGAAATCGGACTTGTTGAAGGAAGATATGTCGACCGCGGAGTTGACCGTCGTTGAGACAATTAAAATTATGAAAAGGTAATCGTACGACATACGGCGTAGATTAAAATAAAATAAATATATCAACGAGGTTCGGTGCTGATTCGAATGATTTGTATCAACTTGTATTTCTTGCTATATTCCTATGCTACATTTCTTAATTCGTCCTATAATAATTTTGAACACCGTGTACGAATACCAGCTCTGGCAATACTTAATTACAGTGGCATTTCTTGACCGAAAAAAAATTTATAACACCTTTTCTTTCGAAGATTTGCTGCGTCTATTTTAAACATATTTTTCCTACAAATTCAATAATAACTTTCAATTTACCTTTCAATCTTTGCGACAAAGGTGAACAGTAGCTGATTTAATATTTCTACATAGAATTCTAAATAATAATATCGACTGTAGCGAGCTTCTGTCCCTTATTAATTTCAACATACCTCTGAGACGTACCCGCCATACAGCACTATTCCACACGCATATTTACAAAACAAATGCAGCTGCAAATTCACCAACTAACCGGGCTATTTATTCATTCAATAACATTAACCTAAACAATTCAATCATTGCTATTTTTTCGGATTCACTGGCCACATTTAAATGGAGCATCTTGACAATAATGTAAACTGCTCAATGCGCATTCATCACTTCTATATTATGTAGATCACCACTTCTCACACCTACAAACACATTCACAAATACACACACACTTATACACTACACATGTCACTTTGTAAATACAAGTATAAATCAAAAATTACAAGGAAACATATTATAGCTACCTACTTTGTAAATTTAATTTTTGGAGATGGTTTTTCACTGTAATAAATGTACTGTTTTGTTTCTATAAAAAATTAAATAAAAACATAATAAAGCGAATACAAATTATTTGGAAGATAATAGAAATAGAGTAATTGTAAACGTGTGACCATTATTTTCTATCATTGAAAGGTTTGTTCTATAAAATAGTTCAAAGAATAGATAAGGTGGGAACCCGCCATTATACAAGACCCATTCGACTCACAGGCCGCAGACTTTGCTCAAAAAAGATAGGATATTCTAAAATGTTTGATCAATTTCAACAAAGTAAGGAAAAAAATCTATTTATTTCGGGCACACGGACACGCCCACAACACATTTCTGTCGGTTTATATGTCCAGTGATAGTGAAGGTGCATCCGCTAGCAGAAAAGCTCAGCCGATATGTTTGTAGGTCAAAATCCGTCCGTATTACCATATCGTGATTAGAATTTGGCATCACGTAGAGGTTAAACATTATAAAATCTTGATCATTTTTAACAGGTGGGTTCGTGCAACGTAGGTTGGTTGCCTAAATGGCGTACTGTTGTTACGTAATGTTTTTTTTTTTTTAATATTGATCTTGAAGTATTTGTGACCTTCCTTCCGTGGGAATATAATTACATTATGCTTTACTGGTTATGTAAATATTCTTGCTTTGACGATTTGAATTACTTCAATAATTGAATCAGTAATTGAACGGTTATCATAACGTTTAGTTGTAGTTAGAATATTATTCTTATCATTGTATTACACTTATAATAACATAAACTCGTCCCATTGTTGTTTATATTAAGTTATCCCTGGCAACAATCATTAAATTATGCATTTTGAATGTGAATACATTAGTTGTAAGTCTCTAATTGCTGTAAGTCATACGGCAATATTGACCCACTTGGTCATAAATACGTAATAATAATAAAAATGATTGGATTACTTCTATAGCGCCGTTCACGTGGGAAAATCACCTCAAGGACGCTTTACAAATAATTTATGTAACCTACACCTAGACGTATAACTTCAGCTAAAATGTATGACTAATGACTTACAAGTAAGATTTATAACTATTGACTTATAACTAGTGACTTACACCTAACGCATATTTATGACCAAGTGCATATTTTACGCACAATACTCCAAAATGACTTACAACAATGGCTTAAAACTAGAGTCTTATAATTAACGACCATATAATTATAATATTATAAATACATGTTATGATTATTGTCCGTGCTGTCAGCGGTAAACCGTACAAAAGTGGAAGTCTAAGAAATGTTTATATGTATGAAAGAAGATAATCTAGGAGGAAGTAAATAATTCCTTTGGACTGAGTAATCAAAAACACGTCTACACAAGCCAATACGGTCGTTATTCTGGATACGATAATTTAAAAGGGTGACTCTTTACTTTTGCACTGTATTCAGTAGAGTTGTCAATCTTTTGCAAATGTGAAGGGAGTTCGTTCCAAGTTGTTGGGCCAGCAACTGCAAAAGCTCGGTATCCGAAATTGGTATTGGAATTGCGTTTAGGTACTAAGAGTCTTCCTATGGCCGTTAAAGATGCTGATTAAAGAGTTGATTGCCTAGTATTGACATCGTTTGGAGTAGAGTGGCGCCATGTCATGTATCGCCTTAAAGACCATCCAGCATAGTTTTAATTGAATCCTCTCAGGATACTATACTATATTTGACGGCCTCCATGGTCGAGGGGTAAGGCTCTCGACTACGAATCCGAAGGTCGCGGGTTCAAATCCCGGCGTGCGCAAGTAAATTTTATTTAATTAATTTGTGCTGTTTCACAATTAATTAATTTAATAATAATATGTAGTATATTTCCGCACGTTCCAGAGTGGAAGATACTTTCAGTATCGCCCTGGTGAAAGACCACCATTCAGAACTGAAACGTTGCTTGAAATGGCTTTCAGCCGTGTTTGGTGACCAGATCTGAATAGCCAGGTATTTCCCCACCTTCCTCTTCCTCTTCTCCTTCCCCTCCCCAATTCCTTCAGCCTCACAACTTTCCCCAATTGGAGATGCCATAGTCTTACTGGCTCTAGACGGTTGGGAGAAGTTGGGACTCTTATGGGGTATTCATACAAAAAAATATATATACTTAGGCCAATGAAGGTTCCGCATATGTTTGAGAATTTGAAAATGCCGGAAATCAGCCTTGTTTCAGCATTGAAAACTGACTGAAGTCTGGCAGTGTATATTTATGTACTCGTACTCGTAAGTATATCACGAGCGTGCGACACGTATTGAAATTCAAGTGTCGCGTATCGATGTCCAGATTGAATATTCAAATAACAAATATCGATATCTACCAAATGAGCATTCAGTAAATATGGATTCCAAAATATCACTTCCACACTCAGAGCGGTTAGAACGTTAATATCTAAGGAGTGTATCGATATACTCGATATCTTGCGGAATTATAATATGTCTACCTGTTACGAATATATTAGGTTCAGCCCCAGTTGTAATTTTTTTTATATGACCGATTTCAGCTTTATCACGGCCATCTTCAGACAAAATTGGAAAAAAAAAGTTTAAAAATTGTTTTGATAGACACTAGTTATAAGTCTCAGTAGTTATTTGCTAGCTATAAGTCTTAATTGTAAGTCACTAGTTATAAATCTTAGTTATAAGCCATTAGTAATAAATCTTACCAGTTATAAATTAGATGAATTAAGTTTTAAAGCGCCCTTGAGGCGATTTTCCCACGAAAACGGCGCTATATAAGTAATCGAATTACTATTATTATTGTAGGACCTTGAAATCTCTCAATTATTTTTGGTTGTTATACATATTTAACCAACATTATGACATAACGTTAATTTATGACTACACCTTCTTAGTTACAAAACTTCACTTGCTCTAGAAGAAAACTCTAAGCTATCACAAAGGGTTAAGACACATACTTGTGTGATTGTTATAGATTATGGAATCATTAAACTGTGAACATTTGTCGACAAGTGAGCACACTTTACTTGCCATTTACAAAGTACATAGAAGCACTTGTCTAACAATCAAAACGTGTGATTATTTATTCAATTCGGTCTAGCGTGCATATTTATGTCCTAGTATTTGAATTTACATGTGTAGATACGTAGGCACTTGATATGTGAGCGCAACACTGCTTATTACTGTAGATATTTTATGGAATAAATCCGTGCCTGTTTTTGAGAAGTGGAAAACATTGCATATTTATGTATGCTTCACCATGACGGAATCATAATCACTATTATCATATTATGTACACGATAGACAGTTGTTGTAGACATTACAGGCAATGCGAAGGTAATTGGTATTGAAATTCCGTATAAAAACAACGCGGAAGACGAAAAGCAGACTGATTCAAGCTCCTGGACCAGGAAAATTTACTCATTCTTAGAATATCAAGCATTTGCAGAACTAACTGAGTGATCACTTAGCCCAAATTAAATCTAATATCACTGTTTTGTAACACTGACATGGCTGAGCCCAATTTAGGCGTTTTTGTTGAATCACATATGAGAGATGGGAATGCTGTGTCTATTTTACTGTTTTTTTAAGAGAAGGTGCAACGAAGAACGATGAACTAGCTTCATCTATCGCTTTGTCTACGGTACACAATATTTTAGCCAACTGCAAAAAAGTATATTTTTATTTGTTTATTACATTACGCGGATACACTATAGCATACAATTGAGAATATTTAATAAACAACTGAAAATAATTAAAATGTGTTAAAGTGCTATTATGTCTTGTCAAGTCGATATTAATTCCCATCTAGGCAGATCGCCTGTTCTAAGGAACCAAATGGTCCAGTTATGCAATAATAATGTGTGTAATATTTTTTAACTATAATTTTTTCTTCAATTTATCTACTAAGTGTATTATGAATAAATAAGTATGAATAAATTAAACGTCGAGTCTTTTTGGGAGATATTTCTCCCAGCCCGACACAGACTCATAAAAGTAATGTTATCTCATTTTGTACTACAGCGAAGCATATGATTTTAATTGTTTGGAAAGAGAAATAACACACTTTTTATTGCCATTTAAAAGTTTACCATGAATATTTAAGGTTAACGGCTGCGCGGCCTGTTTCATACAAAACGGAATTTTGGATTTGAGGCCAAAATTCTCACTCAAACCGAATGATTTTTTTTTTATCAAAGGTATTGCAAATATCTAGTACGGGTTAGAAGTATTTTATTTATTTATGTTTGAAATTAAGAAATATAGGCCATTAAAGAAATAATTTTTTTACAATTTTAGGGAGGTGATAAAAAAAATTACTCCTTCTACTATGAAAATATAATGTATTATAATAATATAAAATTAAAAATTAAAAAGTGTTAAAATCAGCATTATGACGGACTTAAATTTAAATTTAAAATGACTAATTTACGTTGTAACACAAATTTACCCTACATAATTTAAACGAAAAAATGTTTTTTTTTAAAGATGTAAAAAAAATAAATTATTTCATATAATCATGTTTACATATGATACATTAAACAAAACTACCGTTAACCCTCAAATTATTTCCGAAGTCGCCTCTAAAATCATGAAATATTGATTTGTTAATGGCCTGTATTTCATAAATTAACAAATAAAAAAATAAAATACTTTTAATCCGTTCTAGATATTTACTATACCTTTAATTAAAAAAAAAGATTATTCAGTTTTGTTGGGTATTTTGGCATCAAATCCAAAATTAAGTTTTGCATGAAACAGGCCGCGCAGCCGCTCCTCTTAAGAAAAATTATCATATATTCTAAAAAAGAGGGGTTAGGTGACATTATTGAACAAATTTTCTCCCCTCTACCCAAGCCAACTAACCAACTGGTTATTATTGGAACGATGTGTGACCTTTTTCAGGTTTTAATGTTTATTTCTGGGAGGTGTTTATTATATATTTTCGGTCCCAGATATGTATGTTTTTTGAGAATTTGTCGTAATGCTCGTCGGGACAAAGATATCCTTTTGGTGTGACTTCTTGTAATCTATTTACTATCGATTTTTTTACGATTTTCTAGATGTTTGTGTACGTGGATAATAACCCTTTTTATAAAGTTTTGTCAAACACCCAGGATATTAAAATCTCAATGCTACAGAAACTATAGGACTACAGGTGTCACTTCATACAAAACATTATTTTTTTATCAAGTAGCAACATTATATTCGTAAGTAATACAACAGTGTAATTAAATAATATGTTATTATAATAACATAAATACGTATCTACAAAGTCAATGGAGAGAGGCATATTTTAAACAAATATTTATTCACACACGTAAATAAAACAAATGTATTAAAACCTGAAACCTAAGTCAACGGGTTTTAATTTTATTATTACAATAATAATAATTTCATAATCAATAATTGACTCCTTTAAACGTGCAAGGTCGATCATGTCACAATACTGTAATCTGCCTACATCTAGATGACAGTGTTGCAATATACCGTAATTTTAAAAACAATAAATAAAAAATACTCTCACTGTCAGGTGCCGCCCTCTATTGTTCAGGAAACACCACGTATTTAATAGATCAGCCCATAGAACTGACGGAACTCACCCACGTATTCTTTTTTTAAATTAATACTATTTCTTCATTCGAATTTGTTCTATTTTCAAATTATCATAAGTAAAATTATCTAAACGGAATTCGGGATGAAAGATATTATAACGTTCGAGGATATTTGAAATTTTTGTCTTTCGAATCGATTTTTAAGGAAATAACTTTGTTCTTCAAACATAATTTTGAGCATTTTATTTATTGTAATAATTTAAAAGCAGCTTTGAAATAAGGAAGCCATGCGATTCCCTGAGATAAGACTTTCGATAGTGACGAAAATATCTGTGATCCTAAGTAATTTTGAGATAATTGTGTAATTGTATTGTATAAATTTGTTTGATTTAACTTTAGTTAATATTTCATACAAATTGCCGTTAGTGAAACATAATAGAATCTTTCGATTAATATGAACAATTTTTGCAAGTTTTCAACTTTTCTCCTTACGAATCACTTTTGCGTGGCTTACATAATATTTTGATATATTACAAGGAATATGAAAATGACAAATTGAACCCTGTTTCAACCAGGACAGGTTAGCCTAGGTTTTTTTAATCGAAAAAACCTACAATTCATGCGATATTCGAGAAAAAAATTGGGGCATTTAATAGGTACATTATTTCCTACCTGAAAAGGTTGATGTAAAAAAATCACGAAAAATGTGTCATTCTCTGTAAATGGAACAGCGGCATGAAAAGGTTAATGGGACACAATAACTAATATGGGGACGGAGGGACTTTATATCCCCAGTAAATCGACACTTAACTACATACTTGAGGGTCTCGAAATACGTATATAATACTTTATGTGCAGTGACGGTACGAACATTTAAATGATTAAGAATTTTTTTGTTCAAACCACAATTTAAAAAATAAATATCCACATTTTTTTAAAGAAATGGTTCCCTTGTCAGGGTACAAAGCATACTAAAATTTTAATTGATTATTTAAAACAATACTTTACATCCTGAGGAGGAAACCACAGGGCCAGCAGATACTTCAATGGTATCCAACTGCCGACCCTGTAAAAATCGCAAGTGCGCCCTGTAGAATTTGGCAGCCACCTCTGGTCGGGAGCCCCAAAATATCTGAAAAAAAAACCCTTTACTCTGAAGGAACGGGCGATCCGTTTGACAGATTCACCTATCTTAACAAACCAATAGTAATATTTGGAGCACAGACGTCAGGTTGAAAAGATGTCCTTTTTCTTCCGGTATTTCAATGGAAGTTTTGAAGATTTAGTTTCATTGATCCCTTCGGCACCGGCGCACAGTCAGGAAGCACGCCAAACGCGCTCCCAACAATTGTACATATTTGACATTTGTCGCATGAGAACGGGTTGATTCTACTACTCGTTCTTGTATTTAACAGCTCAGCTGTGGAATGATCTGCCGGCCTCTGTGTTTCCTCCCTCCTATAACATGGGTCTCTTTAAGACCCACATTCACTCCTTCCTGTCCTCCAAAAGACCCTCCACACAGCATCCCCAAAGATGACCTGGAATTTGAGGGAAATTATTTCCCTCATGTCATCCTGTGTGGAGTTACCGTAAAAAAATATCTTCTAAACATGTTGTTTATACATAAAAATGGTTTCTTAAATTGTGGTTTACACAAAATAACTCGTAATAATCTTATTAAATCATTGATTGAACTTTATCACAATAAAGCATGTTTTTATTACATTTACTATTGTGTTGACAAACATTCATTCTTTTGATGAGCAACATTAATAATAATAATAATATTTGGATGATTTTTATAGCACTGTTTTGTGAAAAATCACCTCAAGGACACTGTACAAACGCTTTTTACCCTATGCTCAATCTTATCACCAACTATAGACAGTTTTTTATTACAACTAATGGCCAACAAATGCATTATCCGGTAAATCGATCTGTAATACCAAGTTACAATACATTTGACCCATGAACGTGATGCCGCGTTAAAATATACATGTTATTAATTGTATGTACAGGCAGATAATACTATACAGGACTATACTTACCTGGCAGGTCACTTGAAATAAACGGTGTTTATTAGCGAAATGTATACTCGTATATGGTTCTGCTGTTCATAATATTGGAGACATTATTTTATCCTGATGTTTATTTCAATAATAATTTATGAAACTTACGTAAATTATTTTAAATTTTTTTGCTTTATTCACAATGTGTTTATTTTTCACAACAAACCTCATAGCCAATATACGTTAATTTAAGCCAAGTTAATAAATTATGAATCCATTCATTACTTTTAGACGTTATGTTGAGCCAGTTTCAATGAATTCAATAGTTCTTCCAGCAATTTTACCACATAACCAGATCTCTAACTCTTATTTTCCACCTTCTTCCTCTTATATCTTCTTTATTATATAAAGAAGAATGTCCCGAGCAGGCGGTGTTTATTTGATTTGTATACAAATCTACAGTTTTATTCCGAGCTTGCTGGAATTTTGCAAACTTGACTTTCGAAACAAGAGTAAAGTCATTGTCTACATGAGATTTCTAAAAACCACCCCTTCCCCCTTTCCCACCCCTTAAAGCAGAATTTTTCTACTTCTTGATGAAATTTCCCACATTGACGTTAAAAATAAGTGGAAAATTTCTGGGTAGGGGTAACACATGAAAACCTCAAAATTTTACTCCAAACCATTCATAACCCTGGGCAACGCCGGGTACATCAGATAGTTAAAATATAAATATGAGACTATCTCCCTTCTTATTA